>VSTD030002885.1:0-11390 GCA_008808055.3 Sporobolus alterniflorus
CGGATTGTCTAAGTAAAGATAAGATATGGAGATCAAGGGGGAGAATGTTAGGAAAGTGATCTCCGGATCTCCAGATCGGGAAACCGGTCAATCCACGCCCTGATCGTGGGCACCTACCGTGTATGGCAGTGGACCCCCTCTCGCGCAGCGTCACAATAAAAGGGGGGCAAGCTGGGGCACGGGAACCAACGTTCGGCGTGCCCACAGTGCCCCCACAAACCCTAACGACCTAAGACCGATCAGAGAGACGCTGAAGCGAGGGGATTGACTCACCTCGCCCTGACACCTGACCGCCGACCGACGACCCTCGACTCCGACCGTCACCAATGCCATGTCTTCATCCTCTTCGGCTCAAGGTACACCCTCATAATCCCTAGCCCCTAGTGTAGTCCAAGTCCCTCTGTGTAGAACTAGACTAGAGTTCTAGTATTTCGGTTATGGTTCGGTCAATCTATCCTAAAGACATTTTAACCGCCGGATCTAGCACATAGAGAATTTACCCCACACGTGCATCTGGCTATACGTGCTCCACGTACGGTGACTCCACAGTCTTTATTGGCGGTGTCCCCTTCCGGCGTGATTTGAGGGAGGAATCGGCGTTGCTATAACATGCATGTGCAGCGAGGAATTGCACCATCATCAACCTCACAAGAAACTAGTAGCTTGGGATCGACCGGTCAGAAACCACGAGCTCCATCAGCGCAAACCAGCATGTCACATATCATTGGCGGGCACGGCAGGTCGACACGTGGTGCGGTGTGGTACGTCTTCATCTTGTCGCTATCACCCCATTCTCTAGCTAGCTTGAGATGGCTTACTCACGTGTGAAAAGGGTCATGGATATTGAGAAATGTCGAGTGCCCTTGTACGTCATGCCAATCCATATCCGGTCACCTACTGCACTACTCTCTCTCTCTCTCTCTCAACAAGACACTAGCTACCGCATCTATAAATGCAACGCCCAGGCCCTGCATCTCGAAAATTTCGAAACTTACATCACTTTGCTAATCAAGCAGTTACTTCCTTCTTCCTGCTCCCAGCTCTTGTGCGCGCGTAGAGGTAGGTAGGTAGCTAGCACCAGCGCACAAGTCTAACAACACATCACTAGCGCGAGCTAGTGCCCATTTTCATCCGATCCATCGCCATGGCGAGCAGGAGGATGCCTTCTCTTCCAGCCGGTTTCCGGTTCCACCCCACAGACGAGGAGCTCATCGTTCACTACCTCATGAACCAGGCCGCCTCCACCCAATGCCCCGTGCCTATCATCGCCGAGGTCAACATCTACCGGTGCAACCCATGGGACCTTCCTCGTGAGTTCTTTAATTTTTTGACTGCGTGCCCACTTTTCTTTACCAAGCTCTCAATTGATTGCGAGCACTGTCCATTTTAAACCATCTGCAGCCAAAGCCTTGTTCGGAGAGAACGAGTGGTACTTCTTCAGCCCGAGGGACCGCAAGTACCCCAACAGTGCCCGCCCCAACCGCGCCGCCGGATCGGGCTACTGGAAGGCCACCGGCACCGACAAGGCCATCCTGTCCACTCCCACCAGCGAGAGCATCGGGGTCAAGAAGGCCCTCCTCTTCTACAGGGGCAAGCCGCCCAAGGGTGTCAAGACTGACTGGATCATGCACGAGTACCGCCTCACAGTGGGCAACAACACAAAGCGCAGAGGATCCTCCATGGGGGTGAGATTTTTTTCTTTGCAGACAGTAACAACAGCTGATGTCGTTTTCTGGACTAATTTGCTCGATCTGTGGTTTCAGTTGGACGACTGGGTGCTGTGCAGAATCTACAAGAGGAGCAACAATTTCCACTTGATCTCATCTGGTCAGGAGCAGGAGGGACGATCAACCGTGGAGGAAGCAGACTCCTTCCTCAACAATAACAACATGCAGGACGATGCACGACCCTCCCCAAAGTCTGAAGATGCTAGTGACCATCATCATCCCCACCTGAGCATGACCATGTCCTGCTCCCTCACCGATCTCCTCAACACCATCGACTACTCCGCACTCTCGCAGCTGCTGCTCGATGCCCCAGCAGCTGAAACCGAGCCACATCAGCAAAGCCCCCTAATCTACACATCAACACCCGCATGCCATCAGCTGCCAGTAAACGTGAACGATAATAGTTGCATAAGCATGGCACTAGTTGATTCAGATTACAACAGCCTGACGAAAAGGAAGATAATAATGACAGCGGATGCTTCTAGCTCTTTCGATGATGGCCGTAGTTTAAAGAAAAAGCTGCAGTTGCCAAGTGACTCGAGGAGCAGCACTTTCTTCAGTGGCTCAACAAGTATTAGCTACTGCACCCAGGAAACGACCAAATGGATATAAATTAATACACGACTATTTTGGTGCGTTGGTGGACCAATGCAAGGGCAAGCCGTCATCACCAAAACTAATTGTATTCTAATGACACCGAAACGGCGGCGCACATTGATCAAATAAATTGTTTACGTAGGCGCATGGTTCTCGATGGTCCACATTTGTCATGGTAGTTAGATAAGCTTAAGCCCTGCTGGTTGATCCTCCCGCATTAGGTTAAGAAAGTCTCATTGGAGACAGCCATTTGTTTATCTTGCAGACCAATCGAGAAACATGACAAGAAGATAATATAAACAATGCAACTAAGAATTAATTAGTAGCATTTGGAGCTGCCGGTCTACCTCTACAAACCAATAATTCTAAGCAATCACCAGAAAAGCAGCTAAGGCATGAGGTCACATGGAAAAGATCGAGTGCTTTGTCTAAATGCAGGTGAGGGATGATGATACCAAGATAGATTCCAAAAGGAGGGTGATGCCTAGTCTAGATAAGAGAGCACGGTGGTAAAGCCTAATCATGTTATGGATTATCTCAGAGCATGCTTATGAAAACTTTATACTAGCTATTTGGAAGTTTTGGTGCTTTGGTATGATATCTTATATATACCAACTAGTTGGTAACCCATGGGATGCCGTAGGATATAAAAATAAGGACTAAATTGTAAAAGATCAGAAGTTCTAAGGTTTTTTTTGTAAATTTAGAAAAGCTAGAGGTCATATATGTAAAAAGGTAGGGATAAAAAATCTAATTTGGAGAAAGCAAAATGGTTCAAATGTAAAATTGTGAGGGTTGATTCTAATGATTTTAATTAAAACTTGAGGGCTTTGATGTAAATCTAGCATTTTTAACTGGTTTTAGGATTATTTTTCAATTGACAAAGGTCGTGAGCCAGACTCAGGATGTTGTGGACCACTGGTCAGTCTCAACCCATGGTCCACCGTGGACCAGGCGGTGCGGTGGTCGTGCTGCTCGCTGAAGACATGCGCATGACCACTACGAGGCTCAGGTGCTTGCTGCTGCTGCTGCACGTGGACTCGTGGAGAAGGAGGTCGGAACAGTCCTCACTAACGACAAAAGATGACAGCTGGTTTCAGATTCGGGCCGGCAACGGTGGTGAACGACGACGGCCTTGGATGCTCGTTGAGGTCGGGTTCCCGAGCGAGAAGGGGAAATGAATGTGGGAATCAGGCACAGTGATGGAGGGAGGTCTGGTCTAGATGGCTTTTATAGGTCCCGAGAAGCGCGGAGGTGTGGAGGCGAGGAGTTGGTTCAGCGGCTGGTCTGGATGCGGGAGAGGCAAGAAGTTGGGCTGACTTTGCCTATTGGACCTTGACTGTGCTGATTGAGTGTCAATGTGTTGATTGATTGCTGATGTGTGTCCTATCTGCATGTCAAAAAGGTTACACAAAATACGAGGTAAATTTAAGAAATTCTCACAAAAAAGCAAAACATCCGGTCATTGAATTGGATTCTAGGCTAATTGTATCCATTGAATGTAACTTATCAAACCTAACCACCTGTGTCATTATGATGTAATAACAATATAAAATAGAGTTTTGTTATGGTGTTTCTAGGGTATCTCAGAGTTATCTAGAGGTACCTAAGATTTTCTTTAATCTCAGCCATTAATTTTTATTATGTTATTAATAAATTAATAATTTTGGTATTTGTCCCACACTAATTTAGTACTGGTTCACCACTTAAAGTACCTCCTAATATGTACATATCTGTTTTTAACCATTAGATCTAAACAAATGAATGACTCACATTGATTATACATACTGTGGCAAAACTCTATAAAATATTATTCAATTAAAAAAAGGAAATAACCATGTGACACGTGAAGACAGGCTCTCGTCAAAACGTGAGGCCGGAAACATAAAGCCAAAATCTCCGATAGAAGGGGGATTTAGTCTCTTACAAACTAAGTGAGGGACTTGATCCACCTCATTCCTTTTCAATCCCCTCAATTTTGGTACAATCAAACGAACCCTTAATTATTTTGCACATCGATGGCTTTGGCTTTCACTTTCACGCTCGCCACTTGCATGAAAACTAATTCATGACGCAAGGTCCTGGCTGTGTAAGAATTATCAATGGCCAAGAAGCTCGTGCATAACAGCACGGCTCACACCTTTCTTATATACATACAAATACAGGGGTATCCTAATCCAACTATAACACGACAGGATGTGTTGAATTGGATTACAACTCAACTCAGACCTTTCCTAATCAACAACTTATTCACATGTTAGGACTCTGGTCTGTATTACTTCTAACATTCCTCCTCAATCTTAACTTCTCTAGATTAAGATTGTGCTGATACTTGATTAACTTTTGTAACGATAGTGTTTTCGTGAAGCCATCTGCTACTTGATCACTGGTAGATATAGACCTTATGTCAAGTTGCTTTTGAGCAACCCGTTCCCGCACAAAGTGGTAGTCAACCTCTATGTGCTTTATGCATGCATGGAAGACAGGATTCATTGATAGATACGTGGCACCCAAATTATCACACCACAATACTGCAGCGGGTGGATGAGACACTCCAAGTTCATCAAGCAAAGTTTGAATCTATATGATTTCCGCCGTTGCATTGGCAATAGCCTTATATTCCGCTTCTGTACTCAATCTAGAAACAGTTGGCTGCTTCCTTGCACTCCAAGACACTAGGTTTGATCCTAGAAAAATGGCAAAGCCTCCTGTAGATCTTCGGTCATCAAGGCAGCCAGCCCAATCGGCATCAGAGAAACCAGACACAAGCAATGATGAAGACTTCATGATTTTCATCCCTAGATCAACGGTTCCTTTGACAAACCTCAAGATCCTTTTAACTGCCGTGGGATGCAACGTGGTAGGCGAGTGCAAGTATTGACAAACCTTGTTAACAGAGTATGCCAAATCAGGATGTGTCAGGGTCAAGTATTGCAATCCACCATGTACAGAGTACTTTTCTGAGGTAGATAGTGGAGTAGGCACCGGTTTGCACATGTTCATACCTATCTTCTTGAGTAGATCTATCGCATACTTGCTTTGTGACAATATAATACCATCATGAGTTTTAGTCACCTCAATTCCCAGGAAATATTGAAGGTCTCCTAAATCCTTGAGTGTAAAATCCTTCTCCAAGTTTGCAAGCAATGAATCGGTAGCTCCCTGGGATGAACTGGCCACTATGATATCATCCACGTATACAAGCACGTACATAGTCACATCATGATTCTTGAAGAAAAACAGAGAAGTGTCTCCTTTAGATGGATGAAAGCCAAGCGATTGTAGCTTCGAACTTAGATGAGAATACCAAGCTCGTGGAGCCTATTTAAGATTGTAGATCACCTTGTCTAGCTTGCAAACATAATGAGAATTTTCCTTTGACTCATACCTAGGTGGCTGCTTCATATAAACTTTCTCCTCCAGAACACCATAAAGAAACATGTTCTTCACATCTAGTTGGTGTAAACTCCACCCCTAGGACACAGCAAGAGATAGAACAACTCGGATAGTGGCCGCTTTGACAACGGGATTGAAGGTATCTTCATAATCAATTCCATAGCGTTGCTTGAAACCCTTGTCCACCAACCATGCTTTGTACCTATCAATGCTTCCATCAGCCTTCCTTTTAACCTTGTACACCCATCTACAATAGATGATATTTGCTCCTTGCTTTGGTGGAACCAGATGCCAAGTGCGATTTTTGACAAGCACAGCAAATTCATGATCCATGGCCAACATCCATTGAGGATCCTCTAGAGCTTCATGATGATTGTGTGGCTCCTCAGCAGCTGCAACAAGACCATATCGCACTGTGCCATCTATATAAATATTCGATTTTCGAATACCATGCTGGAGACGTGTACCGGGCCGATGTGGTGCAGGACAACTTATACCAGGAGGAGGCACATATGATCCCTCACCCACGAACTTAGTAGCCTCTGTATTCACCAATGGAGAGGCCAACAAATCAGAAATGTGTGCAGAAGATCCACCAGGGTGATCGCACGGAAAAAACGTGTTGGAAGCGTCGCACGGAGGATCTTGGTCGGGCACATGTCGCTGTGGCGGCCGCGGGGATGCAGACGAATCTACGCTAGCCAAATCAGAACCAGGATCAATGCCCACTACAGGTGAGGGAATGCCAGAGGATCAACTTCGTGTCTTGTGCCAACGACACTTGCCCCATGCACCGCTATTTCCTAGGTTGTTCCTGCATCAAACACTACCAAATTTTTTGTAGTAGCTTCATATAGATCAGAAGGATTTGTAGGCACAGATAAAGCATGTACATTATCCATTGAATTATCTATAATTTGCACTCCACTAGGTTGGGTTTGGGCGGGAAGCAAAAGGATTTTGGACCTCAAGCGAGTACCATCATTTGGATTTAGTTTGCTAAAGGGGTAGACAGTTTCATCAAACACAACATCACGTGATATATAGACATGCCCAACAGCTATGTCAAGACACTTGAAACCTTTGTGGAGATTGCTATACCTTAGGAAAACACACTATTTGGAACGGAATTGGAGTTTTTGTGTGTTGAAAGGGTGAAGATTGGGCTAGCACGCACAACCAAACATGCGTAGCCCAGCATAGTTCAGTTTCTCTTGGAACAACTTCTCAAGGGGAGTGGAGAAATCAAGAACTTTGGTTGGCAATTGGTTGATAAGATACGTTGCAGCAAGGAAGGCTTCATCCCAATATTTAAGAGACATACTAGCATGGGCAAGAAGGGCTAATCCAACTTCAACTATATATCTATGTTTACGCTCAGCTGAGCCATTTTATTGGTGAGCGTAAGGACATGAGATATGATGTGAGATACCAACCTCCTTAAAGAAAGAGTGAAGTTTTTGATATTCACCACCCAGTCAGTCTGGATGGAAAGGATTTTCTTCTTAAACAATAGTTCAACAAGGCTCTGGAATTCCTTGAACTTTTGAAAGACTTCAGATTTGTGCTTAAGAAGATAGATCCATGTGAACGTACTGAAATCATCAATAAAGCTAACATAATTATATTTATTCCTTCTAATAGAATTACAAGCTGATCCCCATACATCAGAAAAGACTAATTCTAAGGGAGACTTGGATACACTAGAGGATTTTGGATAAGGTAATTGGTGACTTTTTTCTTGTTGACAAGCGTCACAAATAGACTCATGAGACAAATCACTGGAAAAAGGTAGATTATTCTTACTAAGCATAAATCTAATAGTAGACGAAGACGGGTGACCTAGACGAGCATGCAATTGAGTAGTAGAATTTTTGCTGGAGATAAGCACGTGTTTGTTGGAAGTAGAAGTCCTGTTGCATGGAAGAGGATAGAGACCTCCTCTAGCTTTGCTGTGCAGAAGAGTTTTCCTCGACTCCCGATCCTTGATAAAGAAAACATGAGGGTGAAGTGAAAATAAAACATTGTTGTCAAAGGCAATATGATGAACATATGCAAGGTTTTTCGATGCTTGAGGTACATGAAGGACATTATTTAGCTTGAGATCACAAAGTGGAGTACGGATAATAGATTGCCCAATGTGTTTAATGTACATACCTGATCTATTGGCCGTATAAATCTAATCACTGCCATTATAGTTGTCCTTCATTGTAAGCTTGTGAAGCTCTCCCGTGACATAATTAGTTGCCCCTGAATCTGCATACCAATTCATATCTACTCCATACGAGTTTGCTGAATTGGCGCTCTTCTCTTCCCCCATGTAAGTTGGATCAAATCTTTTGTAGCACTTGAACACAGGATGATTTGTTCGGCCACATAGCTGACATGGTGGGAAGTTCTACCTTGGCTTGTTGGGGTAGTTTCCTCTACCGCGACCCCCGCCACGGCTAGGGCCGCGACCACCACGCCCCCTAGAGAAGGTGCCTCACCCTCGGGAGGCATTGTTCACAGAGGACATAGATTGTCCATCCTTCTGAAGTTCCAGGCAATTCTCAAATGAGAGAAGCTGAAAATAGAGTTCCCCAAGGGTGATTGGCTCTGATCTAGCTGCAATGGATGACACAAGTGAATTGTATTCAGCATCAAGTCCTGCAAGGATGTAAGAACACAACTCCTCATCATCAAGCTTCTTCCTAGCCGATGCCATCTCATCAGCTAGAGTCTTCATCTTAGCAATGTATTCTGCAGCTATGGAGTTTCCCTTCTAAGAGGTAGCAAGTGCCATGCGGGTATTGATGACCCGGGCACGAGATTGAGATGCAAAGGAGGTCTCGATGTGTTTCCATGCATGTTCTGTGCTTGGTAATGCTGCAATTTGTACTAGGACATCACGGGAAACTGAAGTCAGCAAATAACTTAAGACATATTGCTCATGTGCTTTCCATAGATCGAAAGCAGGGTTTGGCACATCCTCGACGTCTTCCGTCGTGCCTTTCTTGGTTGATGTCTTCTTGATCTTGAGTGTTTCTGCCAGTGCTTTGTTGGTTCCGTCAAGGAAACCGGCAAGCTAGGAGCCACGCAGGACAGCGAGGATCTGGGCCTTCCACAAGGTGTGGTTGCCATGGGCGAGCTTCTCGGAGATGGGCATCAAATTGATGATCATCATGGTGGAGCTGGAGGTCATCATGAGAATCTTAGATGCGTTTGGAGGAGATGGCTCTTGGTACCAAGTAAGAATTATCAATGGCCAAGAAGCTCGTGCATAACAGAAACAGCTCGTGCCTTTCTTATATACACACAAATACAGGGGTATCCTAATCCGACTATAACACGATAGGACGTGTCGAATTGGATTACAACTCAACTCAGACCTTTCCTAATCAACAACTTATTCACACATTAGGACTCTAGTCTGTATTACTTCTAACAGGCTAGAGAGAAGTTCAGATAGAAAATAGTCAAGATACAAGCAGCAATTAGCTACAGCTGCTATAATCTTGGCTAAAAACAAACATGTTTGAACCAAAGGGGATAGGTCTGACAGTGCTACGTATGGCGAAGTTGTGTCTTATACTAAGGACATGTTTGGTATAACTCATTGAGGTGCTTTAGCTCCGACTTTTCCAGTTTTTTGGTGAAGCCGTATCAAACACGTTTTTAGAAAACATTTTCACCAGAAAAACTCCATAGGGGAGAATCTGTTTTTTTATACTACAAAGGTCAAGAAAAAAAATGTCTCCTCTGTCTCCTCCGACTCCTTAAGTGGACCCATTTCCAAATGAGCCCTTTCAAACATGCCCAAAGTGTATGTGTGCCAAAAGAAAGCAACAGATACTATACAATCAAGTGACTTGTTGCAATTCTTTTCATTACCAAACATGAGAGTTATCTGAAGTAAATTATCTACCAGGTATGCATGTATTAATGTACATTACAATAATTCATCTTCTTTAATTTGTTTGGGCTAAAATAGAAAAAAACGTTCAATGTCTACACTCTGCAATTATTTTTGTGAGACATCATTGGTTTATATTTCTATTCATAATTTTGTGAAATGCAAGACATATTTAAAATATATTATTACCTATTTTAGATATATATTAAATGTTGAATGGAGTTTGAGCCATTTTATTTTCAACAAATTCCATAGATTTCTTAAAATCTCTAGCCTATGCGGTTGCATGGGTTGATGACTAGTATTACTCTAATTATGTATGGCACCTGCTATGGACGATGTTCTAGGTTCAGCGCTAGGTCTTATCCATGACAAGCATGGTTGATTCCTCTTCTAGAATATGCCACCTACTAGCCATTACTCCATCCTAGAATGTAAAACATTTCTGGGTTTGGACAAAGTCAAACTTTTTTAACACTGACTAACAGTAACTACAAAATTACACGTGTTAGCTGGACCACTAATCCGCGTAGACCAAAGGCAAACACTTATCATTTACGGCATGGACAACTAGGGTATTTAATCATGTTCACTCCCCATGCTTTCCTGCCCCAGCACTACAGAAAACCTGCAAACCGTCGTTGTTTTTTTAAATTCGTCGGTCCGGACTAACTGACGTGTTAAGTTCGTCGACCAGTCACTCTCTGATGAACATACACGAGATTTGGTAACGGCGCGCTTTCCTTTTTCTCTTCTCCTTCCCCGTTCTATCTTCCAGTCATTTCCTTTCTTGTCGTTGCGGCGCCGGATCCGCAACGCTCGAAGCCCGCCCCCCAGATCCTAGTTGCTCGATGCCCGACACTCAGCCCCGGCTCACCGATGCCTGACGCCCGACCCTAGCCCTGATGTCTGGCTCCACCTCCCCGGCGCTCGTCCACCGCACGCCCTCGATGCCCCGGCCCTCTGCCCCGAGCCCCACTATTCCTGACTTCTACCCCTACAAGCTCGTCTCCACCGTGGTGAGTACCGACCCATTAAACATCAGAGTTGCTTACATGCTACTGATCAAATTTTAGAACTGATCGGATGAAAAACATCTACAGGCAAATTTTAGTTTTTGAATGAATGCCCGGATCAATGATTAGTGAACTATAGCTTATTTTGTGATCATCACTGTAAATTTATTAATTTTTACTTAATTCTCTAGCAAGCAAGACATCAACCATGTCTTCTAGAAATCGAGTTAGAAAGTATGATTCTGGACATGAAAAGCATAGTAAGAAACAGAGAGTTGAGGAACTAATTCAATCTCAGAAAGGAGATCATATGGATAGATTTATCTGAAAAGAATCACATTTCATTATTTATCCTGTTGCTATTTTAAAATGCATTGTACTTATGTGTGAGTATTGGTGTCGATGAATTGATTGTGATTAGGTGATCCTCCTTTGGAACATTCTTAGCTTTGAGAATAAAAGGGCCCCGACAAGGTAATCTTGATTTCCTCCTCTCTACGACAAGTGTCTCTAATAAGAATAGAGGGATGTCCCCCCTTGCCCCTCATTCTTTGAGAATCAGAAGGTTCAATATCCTATAAAGGGCTTTCCCCCTAGTGGTAGAGTAATGCCACGGCAAGACCGATGTCATCAATTCACATTTCTTCTTTACAATCTTGACTTAGACTTCACATCATTCTCAAAAGATTCAGCTTGAATGTTGAAAAGAGTTGGAGTGCTCATGGCGAGTGCTGCCTTGGCAGTTCAAATTCACATGCT
>VSTD030002886.1:0-11389 GCA_008808055.3 Sporobolus alterniflorus
AGTTCACATCGTAGATATGAGTGTGAGCAAACTCTCGATGACGGAGGGACTCGTACTTCTCCATCTCCTCAGTGGTGTGGATGGAGATGACATCACCATCCGTAGCCTCAGGAACGTCATCGTGTGCAAGATAACAGCTCGACCCCGTGGTCCCGTGCAGTGATGGCACGAATGACGAAGACTGCAGTGAGTCTTGCGATCCGTTGTCACTGGAGCGTGAACCAGAGCCTTGGTTGGATGGGCCAGATGAGAGCGCTCGCTTCACTTCACTCAACAACTTCTTCATCCTACACAACACTTAAAACAACAACACACAACAAGAAGTACCTAGCACTCTAGGTGTTAGCGTTAGTCAAACAGGTGGAAAGAAACAAAGGGTTGTGTAGAGAGATTGCAAGCGATGAAGCTAGCAAGAAGACGTCCTTGACTTGACTCTAAACACTAAGACTCTTATGCTAACTTAAGTAATCTAAGAACTTGGAGAATGATTCATGAAATTTAAGGTTGCTTGTGAGCTTATGGGATGAAGGAGGAGGCTCCCCTTGGCAACCCTTTTATAGGGGAGCCAAGGGGTGACCAGCTTGCCAAGGATGGTGGCTGGGCGGCCAGCCCATGTGGTCAGTGTCCTTAAACTTTATCCCAAAGGTATGGTGGTTGAGCTAAAGAGGGAGATAGTGGAGGGGAAAGGAGGAAAGGAGGGAGAAGGTGGCCGGCTGGCCACCAATCTTTGGCCGACCGGCCATGTTTGGCCTTTACTCAATCTCTACTTTCATCCTTCACTCTATCTTGCTCCTATCATGCTCACTCCACTAACCAAAAGTATCAAAAGTCAAGCAAATTTCTTTCATCCTTTTCCAAAGTTCTTTTTATTTATTTATTTGAAATTTTTAGATTTTATATTATACAATGATGAAATAAACATGTTGTGGAAAAGGAGTAAATAAAAATGGTGGATGTAAGGGGGAGAGATGAAAAATCAAATATGCAAATGGTGGAAGAAGGGTGGAAAATGAAATGTGAGATAACTACTGGTTTATTCTCCTAGCGAGAGCGTCACATTTTAGGTTTGTGAGCAAGACCGTATCCATAACTAAAGATTTAGGCTGCTGGTGCAACTGAAGAACATGTCGTAGCAGGCGTGGCATTCTTGACGCATC
This sequence comes from Sporobolus alterniflorus, assembly GCA_008808055.3. Classification (NCBI taxonomy): domain Eukaryota; kingdom Viridiplantae; phylum Streptophyta; class Magnoliopsida; order Poales; family Poaceae; genus Sporobolus; species Sporobolus alterniflorus. The sequence goes on from VSTD030002886.1 coordinate 1,158, forward strand.
GAGAAAATTTCATAGAAAATTTCTCGGCTGCGCTGGGTTTCTCATCGGGTGTCATAGTATTCTGCGACCGTCTGTTTCGTGATTGAGGACAACTTCTCATGTGCTTTGGCAGAACCTCCACGCATCTTACCCTTCTCAAGCCAGCAAATCGGTGGACTCGAATCTGGCTGCAGCATGTGAGGTTCTTGGGGTGGTAGATGAACTTCTCACGAACCCCGTCAACTTTCATGTTGATGATCCCTCTTGTCTTATCAGTGGTCGCTCTGATTGACTTCAGGAAGGGCTTCCCTAGGATGATGGAGGTCTACTAATGAGGATCCATATCCATGACCATGAAATCAACCAAGGTTGAAGAATCTTGGAACTCAATCAACACATCCTTTGCTATCCCGTATGGCTGCATCATAATGGAGTTTGCCAGTCACAACAGATGAGTGGTAGGGACCAATGGGTCCTCGTCCAAGCAGTCATAGACCATCTTGGGTAAGATATTCATACTAGCTCCCTAATCGTAGAGTGCATGATGGACCTTGAATGACCCCAAGATGAAAGGAACTGTGGGGAGTGCTAATCCTTTTATCATATTTTGAAGCTTGTCGAGGATAGCATTGCTGCTAATCCTGGACATGAACATTTTCTTCCTGTCGGATGGCTGTGCTAGGATTTCCTGCTCTGCTTGATGCATCTCACTCGTTGCGGGTTGGGTGAGAGTCATACCCTGAAACTTCCTTGTGAGGGGGATCAATTTTGACGGTGCAAAAATTTTCCTTTAAACAATACTCCTCACTCTCCCTTTTGCTAGCAGAAAGCTTCTCAAAAAGAGCTCGTGTTTTTTCGGCATTGAGCATGAAGAAGGTTCCTTCAATAAGGACATCTATGTAATCCTTAGCTTCTTGTGACAACCCCTGGTTGAATTTCCAATCTTTCATGCCGGCGGTTGGGACATCTGTCATGAAACCATGATAGCGCTCCCTTGCCTCGGCGAGAGTCTCATCCACAAGCTGCTTGAAGCTCATCCTCGGATCCATTTAGTTACTCTTCTTGCTGATTTGTCGGATGAGAAATCACAGAAGTCATGTCGAGATAAATCTCGACGTAAACCTCAAAAATGAGTGGTGAACTGTTGGTGACTTGGGTCTGATAGAACACTTCCCTATGACCACCACAAACAACCACAGGGTAGCGGATAAGTCTGTAAGATTAATAATACTAGTTAGAATTATCCCGTGTAATCTATAAATAGATAAGAGATGCTGGCTTCCTCCCCAGCAACGGTGCCAGAAATGCTTGTTGATGTTTCATATGCAGCTCTGCAAGCGCATAGAATTGTCAATGCAGCACTTCATCGGGAGTATTCTCTAGGTATTGTATTTATATTTTTCCAATGGAGGAAGGATCTCTCTCATGTCTAAGACTAACACAGTGAGTAACTCCAACGAGTACTACTAGGCTATACAGAGGTTATGTTAACTGGGGTTAACGGACACACACTAGTTCTCCAGGTTCTATGGATAAGCTAATATTCCAACTAGTCGGGAGACTCGAGAAGAGGGTCAACTCCTAAGGATCTATTCTAGTCTTGTCTATCATAGCATGTTACCCAAGATTCTAAAACACCTGCTATGCTACCTAGTATGCTTCGTGACCCCGATATCTGACTAACTATATCACAGTAAGGAATCAACACAAGGGGATACAACAACCCAAGTTTGGCCGGCTCGTCATGACCTCGGCGTGGTGGATTACAAACCCCTAACAGGACTATCACTCCTGCGGGTACCACACTTCCGTGCAAGGCATGGAGCTTCACTGAAGGATTTAAACCCAGACACCACGTCCACAAGTAAAGGCAAATGCTTTCCGTCAGCCGATGAAATACAAGGAACACACCAACGTCGGCAAACCACTCGAGCTACAAGGAGCTAGAGTAATCTACCAAGTCGGATAGATAACCCATAGAGCAATAACAACAAACAAGAGGGACTAAGTGATAGTAACTATGCACGCATCAAAGCTCAAGATAAAACAAAGAACAGAACATATAAGAACTAGGACTCAAAGTCTATAAATAAAGGTAAGGATACAAGAGCTCACTGATCTCTGAGACTATTTCCAGAGCTTGTGCGAAGACTCGACTTGACTCAACTCCCGACAGGGCTTCACCTGTGCTACTACTACTAAACTAAAACCTTTACAAGTGAAGAACTACAAGTAGAGTGTGGTGTCTTAAATTCAATCAGCAGGGGGGTATTTATAGGGGTCTAAGGAGGAGTTACCGACTTCAAGCTTCGGATTCCTTGTTACCGCCTCCTGGAGAGCGTGCCCATGAAGCAAACCGATGAGAGGCTGCAAAATGGGGCCAGCCGGCCACCCCCTGGGTCCACTGATCAGTGACCTTTGCACACTACCTCATGCCAGGTGCATTCCCGTGGTGACACTTATTTTGGTGGAATTCCAATTTTTCTTATAATTTTTTGAAATGTTCCAATTTGACACCTATGTTCCTAAAATCAAATAAATACTAAAACTGTGGAACTAGGTTAGTAGATAAGGTGAATATATGGTTATTTTATACATTTACTCGGCATGTTGGCGCATGAAATTGGTGTTTTATGAGCGCCAACACATGTCTATGCAGAGCAAGCTGAGGTACACCGGATGTGGTACTTGGTGAGTTCCTGGTTCAATCCTTCTTAGCTATTGTACTCTCTGATTCTGGAGCCTCCCACTCCTTTATCTCCCCCTACTTTGTGGAAACCCATGACATACCCAATGTGGCCTTAAAGAAACCTCTCTTAACCAAATCCCTTGGAGGCCACATCCCATGCCGCTTGGGGGTAATCAACATTTCAATTAATCTAAGTGGGGTAGTATTCCCCACCAGCCTTGTGGTACTCAACTCCCACGGGATAGATGGGATCCTAGGGATGGATTGGTTAACCAAACACTGAGGGACCATTGCTTGCGCCGAAAGAATTGTCACTGTGACCAACCACCTAGGAATGACCGTCACTTGCCACATCCAATCAAGTCTACCCGAACCCTCTCTCCACAGTCTCAAAGTCGAAAGCCCCGAACAAATCCCCATCGTAAAAGAATATCCTAATGTATTCCCCAAAGAACTGTCTGGCCTGCTACTCAACCGAGACATTGAATTTGCCATAGACCTAGCCTCAGAAACTGCATCGATTGCCAAGAGACCTTATAGAATGACAACTCCTGAGCTGAAAGAACTCCAGAGACAACTCAGCAAGCTAGAGCAGAAGGGATACGTGAGACGTAGTTCATCGTCATGGGCAGCGCCAGCCCTGTTTGTAACAAAGAAGGATGACAACCTGAGGCTATGCATAGACTACCGAGCCCTGAACGAGGTGACCGCCAAGAATAGGTACCCACTGCCAAGGATTGATGACCTGTTCGATCAATTCAGAAGAGCCAAGTACTTCTTAAAGATAGATCTGAGATCCGGGTACTATCAATTATGGATTCGGTCAGAAGACATGCCCAAGATGGCATTTGTAACTCGCTCTGGTCAATACGAGTTCACTGTGATGCCGTTTGTATTAATGAATGCCCCGTCCTACTTCATGAACCTCATGAATAATGTCTTCATGGAAGAATTGGATAAGTTTGTCATTGTCTTCATTGACGGCATAATTGTCTATTCACAAGGTGCTGAAGAGCATGGTCACAACCTAAGGATAGTCCTACAGAAGTTGCGAGCCCATCAATTGTATGCCAAGTTCACCAAATGTGAATTTTGGCTACAAAAAGTAAGCTTCTTGGGACATATTTTGACCGCTGAAGGAGTAGTCATGGATCCCGAGAAAGTGATAGCTATGGTACATTGGAGAAGACGTACCACTGTCACCGAGATCTAGAGCTTCCTTGGATTAGCCGGCTATTATAGGAGATTCATTGAGGGATTCTCCAAGATTGCCAGACCAATGGTGAAGCTACTCCAGAAGGATCAGAAATTTGACTAGACGAATGTATGCGAGAGAAGCTTCTGCAAGTTCAAGAAGAAGTTGGCCACCGCTCTAGTTTTGACCTTACCGGACACCCGAAAGGACTCACCGTATATTGTGATGCTTCAAGATGAGGTCTGGATTGTAAACTCATGCAGGAAGGAAGAGTTATAGCCTATGCCTCCAGATAGTTGAAGACCCATGAGCAAAATTACCCAACCCATGACCTAGAGTTGGCCGCGATAGTGCATGCACTCAAGATATGGAGACATTACTTGATTGGAAACAAATGCGAGATCTACACCGACCACAAGAGCATCAAGTACATCTTCACCTAGCCCGACCTGAACCTAAGGCAAAGAAGATGGTTGGAGTTGATCAAAGACTACGACCTAGAAATTCACTACTGAAGAATCAGAGAAGACAACCAGAGGGGGTAAATAAGAGCCAATCAAAATTCTGGCATATGTCCTAAATCAAACACAACACGTCTCTCTTCTAACTCGATCAAGATCACATAGCTATACGTAAACTATTAGCCCTCAGAATCGGGTGAGGGAATCGGACACACAGTGGAAACTCTAATCAAATCAAGCAAAGCAACATGCAAGGCTTCGGCAATCAAAATCAGACAAATAAAGCAATTCACTGTCTCTTACACATTTCACTGAATACCTTACGGATGTGTCCAAAAAACCATCATAAAAGCACGACGAGAACTAGAAAGACTCAAGTCTTTTAATCCGACGGCTTAAGAGTAAGGTCGGCTTCCACCTATAGTAACCTACACGCACTTGGGAAAATCAAAATCGACAAACCGTGGCCAAATTGAAATCTTGCGGTGAGATCAGCTCATGCACAGGACAAACACCAGCACAAAAACCGCCGGTTTAGACAGAAAAATCGAAGCTGGGGAGGTGGACTTGCCGGCAGATTCACAAGGAAAACCAATCCGGGCTGAACAGGGAACTTCGAGCAGAAAAATAATCGGCGCAGGATAATCAATGAACGGGCGGCAACCAGAACGGCTCGAAGGACCTGGCGTGCTGGGCCTGCGAACCGAAACCTGGTACCGAGAGAATCGTCGGCCGAACCGAGCCTGTTCGGCCAGCTGGAGCCAGCAATTGCAAGCAAATCGCGACGGCTTCTCAGAAAACGCAAAAACAAATCAGGCGGCAGACAATGAAACAAAGCCGGTAAGAAAAAACCAAGACGCCTCAGACGGCAACCGGACTTGGCCGGCGAGAGCAGTAATCGCGGCGAGAAGCGAATCTATGCGGGGGAGGAAAAATACCAGCGCCTGCTGCGAAAATCAAGAAGAAAACGCACTGCAGCTCAGTCGATAGAAAATCTTCGCTCTTGGCAAACGCAGTGTGAAGACACGAACAGCTCAACTGAAAAATAAAATAACTTCTTCATAAGAACCCAACAAGATTCACTTATGATCACAGAGGTCACCGCACTCTCTCCCTTATTTGTTTAAAAATAAAAATCTAAATCTTAACTCACTCTCTCTAAACTAAAAAATACAAATAAAAATAGAAGAAGTCACAAAGAGCCACAACCCCTGGGGTCCTATTTATAGGTTCAAGCAAAAGACAAAAAGATTAAAACATTATTGGGGCATAATATATTGAAAACATGTTCGTCTTCAGCTTCAACTCCACGCGATCTCTGTGATGGTACCACGTGCACCACCCGCCGTCACGTCTCCATCAATTTTGAGGTAAACTGAAAAACTCTAACCTGACATGCTTCCAGCTGAAGCAAGCCGCTAGATCTCGACGCGTGTCCCGCGTCGACCTCCTCCAGTTGATTTTGTGGTCCAACCGACAAACCGAAGTCTGTTTGGTTTTGAGGCACAAACCAAGAAACCGTCGTAGTGATTTTGAGGCCCAAATCACCAAACCGGAGCTGCTGGTTTTGAGGCCCAGACCAGGAAACCCATCGACCTTAGTTTTGAGGCTCAACCAAGAAATTTGCGCTCCTCATCTCCTTGTGCACGGTACAGACTGTACACAACGTCACCCGATCTCCCGATCGTCCGGCCACCGAGTACCCGGCCTATGCCTGACCATCCTTAGTTCTCTACACCAGGTCTCCTACTCCTGTCTAGATCCTCATCGCTGCCCATCATGTCGTACTTGTCACCTACACATCACGAGACAAGCAAACATGTTTCTCCACATGAACAAATGTAATAACATAGAACCACAGAAATATACCAGATTCGAATTCAAACCTCGACATGTCAATGACTCATCACAATCAAACTAAGGTACTGACCACTTGGTTTCTCAACTACCATCCTGGTAAAGCCAACATAGTGGCCGATGCCCTGAGCCAAAAAGCCTATTGCCACCACCTTGTGACCCAAGAATTGGGGTTGTGCAAAGAAGTGCGGAAGCTAAACCTGACCATTGTGCCCCGCTCCCTTAACTTCAACCTCAGCGTGCACCCAATCCTAGACGATCAAATCAAGGAAGCCCAGAAGGATGATCTGGAGTTGATGAAGATCAAAGCCTAAACTGGAGAAAATAAAGCCCCAGATTTTAGAGTGGGTCAATATGGGATTTTATGGTTCAAGAAGAGATTGTGTGTGCCTGAACAAAGCCACTACAGAAACACCATCATGGATGAGGCCCACAACTCTACCTACTCCATTCATTCAGGAGCCACCAAGATGTGTGTGGACTTACGAGACAAGTACTGGTGGAGAGGTATGAAGGGCGACGTGGCTAAGTTTGTGGCACAATGTGACATATGCCAACGAGTCAAGATTGAGCATTAAAAACCTACCAGATTACTCCAGCCACTACCCATACCTGAGTGAAAATGGAAGGACATAAGCATAGATTTTATCAATGGACTCTCTAAAACCCTAAAAGGTAATGACTCGATATGGGTGATTGTCGACCGCCTTACAAAGGTCGCACACTTCATACCCATGCGTACCACGTATGGTGGAGACAAGTTGACAAGGTTATATATTGACAACATCCTGAAGCTGCATGGAGTTCCCAAGTCAATCATCTCTGACCGTGGTGCCCAATTCGTATCCAAGCTTTGGAGAAGTTTGCATCAAGCGCTCAAGACCAACCTAGATTACAGTTCAGCATATCACACATAGATCGACGGACAAACTGAATGAGTGAATCAAGTGCTGGAAGATATGCTGAGAGACTGTGTTCTGGCGTATGGCAAGTGTTGGGAAGAAAGCCTAGCCATTGCACAGTTTTCCTACAACAATAGGTACCATGCAAGTCTGAAGAAAGCCCCGTTCGAGGTGTTGTATGGAAGGAAGTGCCACACACCATTGATGTGGTTAGAAGTTGGAGACTATGCCATTAAAAGTCTCGACCTTATCAAGGCCGCAGAAGAAAACATAGCCGAAGTTTGAGAAAATATGAGGCTAGCACTGTCACATCAAAAAAGCTATGTCGACAAGAGAAGACGAGCATTGAAGTTTGATGTGGGAGATCACATCTATTTAAAGGTTTCTCCCATCCACAGGACTCACAGATTCTGAGTCCGCGGGAAACTGACACCACGGTACATTGGTCCATACACCGTTCTCAAAAGAATAGGTGTCGTGGATTACAAGCTAAAGCTACCGGAGCGACTGTTGGATGTGCACGACGTCTTTCATGTCTCTCAACTCAGAAAGTGTGTCTGAGTGTCGGAAGAGCAAGTGATGTCCGACACCCTAGACCTGCAAGATGACCTGCAATACCAAGAAGTGCCCATAAAAATATTAGATACCACGACCAAAAGAACTCGGACGAAAGCCATCAATCTTTGCAAGGTACAATGGAGTCATCACTCAGAAGCTGAAGCGACGTGGGAAAAAGAACATGTCCTGAGAGAAGAATACCTGCAGCTATTCGAGGAGCACTCTGAATCTTCAGGATTCCTGTTCCCGTCAGCGGGCGCGTCGGTAGAGTCTTTGTCCATGCTCGATTCCTCAGTTGGGACTTTGTTCTTGGCTGGATTCCCTGCACAGTGGCTCGGTGATTTTTCTTGTGTTCCTTGAGCTCGCACCGGATCTCAACTGCTGAGTCCTGGAACCCAAGGACCGGTTTCCGCCGAAGGAAACGCCGCCGCTGGCTTGCTTTGTGCTGTCTTCAGCCCCCGTGCGCGAGAGCTCCTCTTCACTATTTCGGTTCGGCTGGGCGTCGGTCTTCATCCATCAGCCCCCACGTGTGAGCCTCTGTGTTGCTGCCTCGGCTCTGCGGGGCGGTCTCGGTTGCCCTTGCCACCATTGGTCCGGTGTGAGCACCCCGTGCTGCTGACTCTCATTGTTTGTCCTCTGCTTTGCCTTGCTGGTGGTGGTGTGTTTGCAATCTTATGGAGTTCTTTGCATGTGGATTGTTGCAGGTGAAGCCCGGTTGTATTCTTGAGTCACCGAATCAAAAGACTCGAGGTTTTGTGGTACGAATCGCTCTCTCACGGTGATTTTCCGAACGCGCCCACCAGGTGTTCGGTGAAATGCCTGTGAGGATATCTACAACTCATTGATCCGATTTTCATTATCGATCTTGCTCGTGGTCTAGCTAGCACCGTTCCGTGTGTCCGTTGTGGTTCCTATCCCGGTTCCGAAGGCCGATAGCTTGTCTATAGCTAGGCGGTCTTGACCGAGTTAGAAGAGAGGGGCTTCTGATTGATTTTGGGATATATGCCAAGTTCCGAGGAGGAATTTTGATTGGCTCCCATTCATGCCCCCCTCTGGCCGTCTTCTCCGGTCCTTCAACTAATCATCCTTACTTAAGGATGGGACGTCACAGATGGGATATTGTGTACGGTCCCATTTTTTGAAAACCATGGTGAGGATACGCTTAGATGCCTATATAAGGATTATAGTAGTCTTAACAGGTGGCAAGCTAACAGGGATTTACTTTTTATATTTCCTTTCTTCAATTTACTTTTCTGTAACGACGCACCGATGAAAAGGTAAGAAGGTATGTATCCCTCCCACCGGGTGATGTGAATCTCAGACCTGTCCCCTCAAGACGAGGTTTGCTTGAGGACAGTCCATATCATGCAGTAGGTCGCATCCATCGTGCGACTAGTCACGACCATGTACTCAGGACGAGTAGGGACCTATGAATGTCTTGTGGCCACTTCCGTAAGACGTGAATATGTTCTCGTAACTATGCAATACTCTCCACACAGCATCAAACGCATGGGCGCCACTTGGGGGATAAGTGGTGATGTATGATATATGTGTATTGTGCTTTTCTGTAGGTACGCTAACCATGATTGCATAAGGTTGTCTCGTTAGAACTGACTACGGGGGTGAGTGCGACTGCCACCAACTATACGTACGCCTTATATATTGGGCAAAAGCTTTTCTTTTGGTGAGGAATGGGTAGCACCGACATGTTGTCATGGCATTGCATTCTCATGTTGCATAATAACTAAGTGAAACCTTAATTTAACAAGTTACAATCTTAAGAAACTTAATGTTGTTACGTTCGTCCGGTTTTCCTTCCTAGTTTCCATGGCTTAGAATTTCTTCGTCCGATATCAAAATCTGGAGTTTTATCCCTTCTTGGAAAGGTCGGGAAGTTCCCCCACGACCTTGGTGTTTTGAGTTTCCACGGTTTCCACTGGAATGAAAACTCAACGCCGAATATGTCAGTTCGTGTTAATCTGTCCTGAAAATTGGAATTTCCAGCAGCACCCCTGACTTCCAATGATCATAACTTCTTCTCTGTTTGTCAGATTTGAGCGTATGAGTAATGACTGGAAATTTGAGAAATTTAACTATGAGTTTGGTATTACAAGTTTTCTCGGATGATAATGTCTCGGTGGTCAAAAATGCAGTTTTCCCAGGTGGTTTCGGTCTGTCAGCACAGACTTACAACTCTTAGACCGTTTATCATATAGGGGTGTGTAAATAACCATTGGAAATAGGAAAGAGTCTTCTATAACTATTGTATTGGGATCCTAGTCAGATTCTAGACAAGTCAGTGTCAGAAATGAATTTTCTGACTTCTGCTCACAGTCAAGTCAGATTTGACGTCGGTGTCATAAATTTTCGTTTTGAAGTTTTCTTGGTGGATTCAAGGATGGACATCTGTCGTGGTGTTTCAACAACATGATGGGGTATTTATCTTGTATCCAGGGGTTCTCCTTTCACAATATGGTGTTTATCCCCACATAAACTTGCAATTGTTGTTTCCTTCAACAACTATGCACCTATGCCTAGTCGGGTGACCTGTCGTCAAACCCCTTTATGTGTTTGAGCTCTTGATCGAGTCC
>VSTD030002887.1:0-11389 GCA_008808055.3 Sporobolus alterniflorus
ATAAATATATATATACTAACTGTAGAGAATTTAACCAAAAGAGTTAAGGGAATATAGAAAAAAGTTTCTAATGCTCAGAATTTAAGATTTAAATAAAATTTGATCGAATTCAAATGAATCCTATTCGGAACCTAATTCTAAATCACACATCAATACAAAAATAAATGCAAGTCGGCATGAATGCAGCAATCAATTATAAAAGGCTAAATTAATTTAATTATTTTTTAGAAAATAGTCTTTTTTCTAAATAAATTTGAATCCCTTCTAAATTCTAGAAAATAATTTGAACCTACTGATATAAAGTTTTAAAATTTAGTGAATTTTAACCACACTCCAAAATTTAGAATTTTTTGGTCGTGACATAAACAACACCGCACCACTCAATTTAAACTTGTAATTGCACATATCCTAACCAGGGCTCTCCTCGTTATTTACATAGATTAGAAGGAAATATCCAAGTACAGAAACAGATTGTGGGTGACCAAAGGAAGGGATTTCAGTCAAGCAGTAGCAAAAGGCGAGATAATAGCCTTAACCTTTTTCTTTCTTTTTTGAATTGCCCTGTGCTCTAACTAGATAAGAGTACCAGGTAAGAACAAATGAAGGATAAGTTCCAACCCACGCCATGCACATTGGCCATTGTCCTTCACTGACAGAATGTGAGTACGTCATCACTGTTGGAAATTTGTGAATTATTCTAAATTTAGATTTCAGTTTGAGGCAAATTTCATTAATAATGTTCGGTAGAACTAACACTAACACCAAATGAATCAAACCTATTGCTACAAGAGAAAACATGTGCTCACCTTTGGGTTTGTCGGTGCTTGGAAAAGTAGATGAAGTAGACCGTCGTTGTAGACGATCTCGAACATCCTCGTGACAGCGTGAAGCAGCTCAACACCACGGCAAAATCATCACAAGAAAGGGAGGAAGAAAAGAATAGAGAGAAGAATTTTCTTGTGTCTTTTATTCTAGAGATCCTCGGAGCCTTTTATAGAAAATCTCTCTCTCTCCCAATGTTGTCTTATTCAATTATGGGCACGGCCCTGTCTCCGGTGCCGCCGTCAATGAGCCATCCCCACCGTCCGGATCTCTGGTGCCCACAAGCCATTCCTGACGCCCTCATCGGGATCCAGCTGACATCGATGCCGACACCTACGCCCTCGCCTGGATCTCGGCCACCAATGAGTCATCCCCACCACCTTCGATGGGATCCAGCCGGCACCGTCCCCGGCATCGATGACCTCACCCGAATCTTCGTCAGCCACACGCCATCACCGCCGCCCTCGCCGGGATCAAGTTGGCACCGACAACCTCACCTGCATCTCTGTCACCCACGAGTCGTCCCCACCGCCGCCGGGATCCAAGCTCACCCATGGGTGCTTGAAAGCGAGGACACATGCTCCAGTTGCAAGCTCAAAAACTCACCCATTGAGGCCTACGTTGCTGTCGGTTCGTGCCACAACTCCCGCCGACACTGTTGCTTCACGCCTCTCCTACGAGAATGCATCACGTTGGATGAGTGTGCATTGTTTCATCTCCTCTCTCCTCCCCACCCTTTTTGCGTTGCCATTTTGGTCTTCTGTTGGAGGGGGCTACAGTAGCCATCCGCGACACATTTTGGGTTTGCGTTGCCAGATGGGTCATCTGTTTGAGATAGTCTAACATTTTTGATTTACATATTGCGGGTGGAGATAAAATGACATCTAGACAATACAATACCATATTATCATATTCAAACTCCTCACCATATTAAACATATTTTCTTCTTACCCTTTTTTAAGGACACAAGTTAATTATGTACAAACATGGACAAGTAGAAGCCCACAATGATAACATGTAGTCAATCATATTCAAAGCACATTCAACAAACTAAAAGGACAAACTCTTTAAAAGAAATCAGAGAAGTTAGAGGGGACATGTGCCAAAATCTCTGAATATCACCCCCTACTAATACTATCAGAGAAAATGTTGCTGGGGAAGAGGAACCATTAGCAGCATAAGATGAAATAACCAGTAATTGTGGCTGCTGCTGTGTCTCAGTTTCAGGAGTACCAAGTTGCAGCAAAATGTGATTTTCTTCCTCCATCATTTGTTCCACTGCCAACCAATTATCTAGATCAATGAACATGGCATGCACTACTTTTTCTGAATCTGCACACAAATTTGTGCTCAGGAGTCCAGAGCTCTTGACAGCCCTAACATTTCCCTAGCTCTCTTGTTCTAGGTAGGATTGGTTTGGTTGGTTCAGTGGTGGTGATGGCTGGTTGTGTCTTGGTAGTTGTTTGTGGTTGTGCTTGGTGTTTAGGTTTATGGGTGGGGTTTAGGAAGGAGTTGATAGGCTTAGGATAAGTGGGATTAGGTTGTAGCAAGAATTTTTTTTCTAGTATATCCTTCTCTAACTCCTTAGTCTTCCAATAGGTGTCAGATAGGGATTGTGGGATATGTGGGATAAGGTAGTGCTTAATGTCCTATTTGAGACCAGCTATAAAGCTACTAACAAAATAAGGCTCTGTAAGGGTGGGGTAATCCATTTGTATCAATGACATCATCTCTTCAAATTTTTGTATGTAATCTGTCACTGATGTGGTTTGTTTGAGGTGGTGAAAATTTTCAAGGGAACTATGGGCACTGATTAAGAAAAACCTATTGGAAACCATGGAACAAAATTGTGTCTAGTGCATGAAGTTTGCAGGGGTTCGGAGGGATCTCCACCAGGTCTGTGCCATGCCATGGTAGTGTAATGTGGCAAGTGACACCCATGTATCCATAGGTACATTGGCAAGAGTGAAGTATTTCTCACATTGGCGAAGCCAATTGATAGGTTCTTCCCTTGCAAATGCTGGAAAATCTAATTTAGGACGTGGAATAGTATGGTGAAGTTGGTGTTGTTGTCACAGTTTGGTTGAGTTCTATGTGTATGTGTGGTATCTGGCTGCTATTGGGTTGGCTTTGGTATGGTTTGTGGGTAAGACTCAATGTATACATGGCCTGGGTTAGGGGGATTTGTAGGTTTAGGTGTGGTGAATGAGAGTGTCTTAGAGCCAGATGCTTCATGAGTGAATTGACCAGTAAAAATAAATGGGAGTGTCTTGGAGCCAGATGCTTCATGAGTGAATTGACCAGTAAAAACAAAGGGTTCATGGTTTAGTGAGATCTTACCCCAGCATCTTGTCTCTTTAGATAAGCAAGTTCATCAGTAATAAGTATGGTAGGATGGTGGTGTTGCAATCCTTAACCCCGAATCATTGTATACTTGACGAAGTACCCCCAATTTCTTTCGAGACTGCTGCAATTTCTTTCGAGATTGCTGGATTTTACTCTAGGAGAGGGATCTGCCCAGAAACCAGTGCTTGAAAAAAAATCTCTGGCGATCGACGCCGAGAATCATAGCTCTGAATACCAATTTGTTAGGACCTGGTGAGGTCTAACCATGAATCACCACAGAACAGAACGAGAACGGCAAGAACACAAACAATTGGCACCGAATCTGAGGGGGTTTTCATTAATCTCACTAGGAATCCATGGCGGCTATGCTACTGATAACCCTAGTGAAGATAAGATAAAGATTCTCCCTACCTACTCCATCTCACGCCCGTGCTTATATATGCGTGGGTAAATGTTTTTACAAATGGTAATTAATGCTTAACTGAAGTAACAGCAACTTTTGAGAGCTTCCTCCACCGTCAATCTCCTTGAAGCGTTTTCAACACATCATGGCCCTTGATTGTCATTCTCTCGCCATCTTCCTCTTCTCCCATGAGTCTTCCTCACTGGTAATCACTGAAGCAGAGTTGAGCAGGGCCTGACACTGGGGTCCACCTCGATGGCGGTGGCCATAGTCGGCGGTGGCGTGGTGGCGGACGGTTCATCGATTCAGGAATTGGGAAGAGAGGCCGGCAGCTGGTCTGTAATCGGGAAAAGAGGCAGGTAACCGATCTGTATCCTCTGCCTTGCACCTTGCTACGGCCCGTGGCAGTAGCGTGAGACACGAGTAGATAGTGGCACGCGGAGGTGAAGTCGAGACCTATCATGCGGGGTGGAGGGCGACGGGTTAAATAATATAATAGGAATCCACACATGATAAAAATTATATAGTTGTAGGGACAGAGATAATATGTTTGACATTTTCACTGGTAAGCAAAATCCGAGCGGGATGAGTAAAAAAAACCCTGACAGCGGGCAATACCTTTCGGGGTTATTCTGACAAATAATTCACTTTAGGGTCCAAACACGAAAAACTCCAAGAAAACTCCGCCTCCGGCCTCCCCACGCATGCCCACGCTTTCTTCTGCCCAAAGCTCTGCTTCTCAGGCGCAATGGCGGATTCCCAGTCCTCTCCGCCGGTGCGCGGGAGTGACGACGGCGGTCGCCTCCGGAACGCCGTAGGAGGGGTGCTGTGCGCCTTCGTTCTCCTCCTCATCGGCGTCCTAGCCTTCTCGATCCGCCTTTTCTCCGTAAGATCTTCCCGTGCCACAAAAATTTAGATCCTCTAATAATTGAATTCAACTAGGGTTTTGTGACCCAATGCCTGTCTCACCTGTGTTTTGGTCTGCGGCAGGTGATCAAATACGAGAGCGTCATCCACGAGTTCGATCCCTACTTCAACTACCGCGTCACTCAGGTTAGTTTCTGTTTGCGCTGCGCTGCAGCTGCTATGTTTGTTGACAGTTTGTCGTGGATACGGTTTCTGGAATTATTTGGCATCGAGCTCATTTTTCGGGATGCAAATGCTGTTACTCTATTCTGTGAGTAATGAGTTTTGGGAAATTGTTGGATGTGATATAGTTTAGACTATGAGGACGTGTGGATATATTGAGCGACGAGAATATTTGTATGAGTGCCTGCCATGCTTCTTTTTTTTTGCAAAAGAACTTATTTAGCGTGTCAATGTTTCAAGCAGCATGGACAGTATATCAGTGCATTTAGTCTTGACAAGTTTATTTCCTTTTTTTCAGTTTTTGTCTAAGAATGGAATTTATGAATTTTGGAACTGGTTTGATGATCGGACATGGTATGATTTTCCAAGAGAATGTGAATCTATCTTGTTGTAATTATCTGTATTCTCACTGTTACATGCATTTAGGTATCCTCTTGGGCGTGTTATTGGTGGCACTGTCTATCCTGGTTTAACACTAACTGCTGGCACAATATGGTGGTATGTAAAAGTTTTGCATTGCTGATGTGTAGTACCATATGATTGCTTCATTGGATATGTTTGTACTACTGTTAGTGTGACACAGTCCTTTGGTTGGCTTAGGTTGCTAAACTCCCTGAACATCCCTTTGTCGGTGGAGACTGTGTGCGTGTTCACTGCTCCAATTTTCTCAGCGAATGCTTCCTGGGCGACTTACTTGTTGACCAAGGTTATTTTCTTAGTATAAAGACACACTCTCACACTAATTTGGTAAGCGCAGGAGTTCTTTAATAACGATCATATGTTCCCTCCAGGAAGCGAAGGGCCCTGGTGCTGGTTTGATGGCAGCAGCTATCCTAGCGATGGTAACTGAATAACTGTTGACTTGACCATTTTATTATCTTGACATGATATTCATCTTATATTTTCATTTTCATAGCTTGCTATGAGAACCAAGTTTTCTCCCTTTCTTTTATGGACAGTCAAGAATAGGGCAATTGAAACGATAGCTTTGACAACTTTCTGAATGTTGAATGATTCTTTGACACTTTATTTCTTCGACCGTTCACTTTTGAGATGGATGCTTTGGGGTTGATTTATTTCTTGAGGTTGTATGTCCTAAGCTTTTCAAAGAGAGGCTCCTGTAAGGTGAAGTGATGATTATGAATAGTCTTGCATATCACTGACATAGGGCTTTTCCCTTTTTATTTCGAAGACAAAAAAATCATAGAAAAATTGGAAGGCTTAAATTGGAACCAAGAAGGAAACCTGCGGAAACAAAATGTCTAGTTGAAATTGGAGTTCCCACAAACGGTTGGAGCAGTTACTAAAGGTGAAAGAATGTATCTCCATGTCAGGGAATCAGATCCACTAATGATTGATGAAATATTATACTTGATATGTCCTGTTTCTAATAATACTATTTTGAATTGATGGGACTTTCTTTGGGGTGTTAGTTTTCCTCATTTATTTATGATCTTAAATTCAGCCTTCTGCATATGAACAAATGCAAGGTCATCTAATTGAATAACATCTTTTCAGATGTGTAATACTAATCCTACCTCCGTCCCAAAATATAAGCATTTCTGGCTATGCACTTGTCCTTGTCCAGTTTAATAGACATAAACACTTCATAGTATGGAATGGAAGTACAAGCTTAGATCAACTCTTGCTTTTACGAGTGAGTCAAGAACCTACTTACCACTTCTTACCAATATGCAGGTCCCTTCATACATCTCAAGATCTGTGGCTGGCAGCTACGATAATGAAGCAGTAGCAATATTTGCTTTGATATTCACGTTTTATCTGTATGTAAAGGTATGCAGCACAATTGTTTTCCTTCACTTTGTTTCCTTTTTCCTCATTCTTAAATTTTATTGCTTTTAACACACATGAAATAATTTTGCAGACGCTAAATACTGGATCACTCTTTTATGCAATACTTAATGCTCTGGCATATTTCTATATGGTAAATTTTGGTCATTTTTTATATCTGTTGTAATTACTACAGATGTCTCTGAAAAATACTGACTGTGTATCGTTTTTCAGGTCTGTTCTTGGGGAGGCTACACATTCATTATCAATCTTATCCCAATGCATGTTCTCTTATGTATTGTTACTGGTCGTTACTCTTCACGACTTTATGTTGCATATGCTCCCCTTGTAAGTCTGTTTGTTGGCACCTTACTGAATCATTATGTACAAATAGTAGAATAATTATTTGTCATAACAATAAAAAATATGCAGGTTGTGCTCGGTACCCTTCTTGCAGCATTGGTACCTGTTGTTGGATTTAATGCAGTACTGACATCAGAGCATTTTGCATCATTTCTGGTATGCCCACTGATAATTTATCTACACATGCATTCCTTTCTTCCAGTTTTCTTTTCTTGTTTTCCTCAAATATGCAGTAGCACTTTGTATCATTGAATTAAGAACAAGAAAAAAGAAATGCAAGTCATAGCATTCCTTTCTTCCAGTTTTTCCTGTCCACTGCAATCTTAGCTGCATGCTTATGACTCTCCCACTCCTTACTTTCTTTCAAATCTCAATTGCAGGTGTTTATAATCCTCCACGTTGTTGCTCTAGTTTATTACATCAAAGAGCTTCTAACTCCTCGTCTGTTCAAAGTGGCCATGACATTTGTTATAACAGTTGGCTTGTAAGTTTCTGCACCTTAGTAGTACATACTTTTGAGCAAGGAAAGTATTTATCCTCAGAGGCCAAAACAATAGGTCATTGATCTTTATGTTTTAGCTGAATCTAACAGCTTGAACTGTGCAGGGCTGTTTGTTTTTCTGTAGCAGCGATACTTGTCACATTGGTGGCATCAAGTCCGACAAAAGGTTGGAGTGGTCGCAGTTTGAGTCTGCTTGACCCGTAAGTTCTCAAAGAATGTGTTTGTTACCATAATTGTTTATTCTTCTTTGTTCTTTTGCGAACTAAACTCAGATTGGTTAGTAGGAGCACATGAGCACAAGTACTTAAAATTTATCAGTTTCCACAGACATCTGTTTTGTGACATCTTTATACTCATCACGAGATTTACCCATGAGTTTTGCTGTTTTTTGAAGTACTTGGAAAAACAGCTTACTTCCGATCACTGTCATATGCTATTGGATGAATGTCTGAGATGGTGATTGACAAAATAAGTTCCAAGCATTTGAACTTACTTTTCTCAAACCAGCAAAGAGCCTTGATTGGATTAAGAAAAAACATTTGCTAAGGAAAAAAACGTAAGCCAGTTGTTTTGTCAATGTGCGGCTAGGTCTACAATGGTTTTGTTCCTATAGAATTTACTGAGATAAACTGGTAAGAGTGTTTGAATTTTAGTCTTAGCTTGAGTTTTAAAACCTGGGAATGGTAACATATCAATGAAATCTGCTCTATCTTGAATTCTTGATTATCCTGAAAATCAGGATGTAGGTGTATGGTATGGCAATTCAAATGTACTTTCGTACACTTAAACGGGGCTTGCTATTTCTTTTTTGCACAATAGAATGATAGATTGAATCTATACCGCAAGTTTCTCTTTGATCTCCTTATGGGTTGAATGTTGCTGAGTATCATGTCTGATGTGCTGTACCTCTATGTATATTGCATTTGCCAACCTTATTGTAAATGCGCATCGTCAATATTGATCACTCTGGCTCCCTTAACCTGCTCCAACTGATTTTTTACCTTTCCGTTTTTGTAGCAAGTAATGTTTTAGATAGTAGTTTTTTTAATGTTGCATTGCTACAGAAGGCTGGAGAGGATTGTTCCTGTATTAGTTGGGTTCACTACATGAGTTTCTTTTCTTTTTCTCTGAGGTGTAAATCATATATCACCTTTTGTTCTCAACTAGTTAAACTCTGCCATGAATTATCATTATACCAAATTCATGTTTCTTCATTTTTTATATCATATGAGCCTTTGACCGTCCGTCCTTTTTTTCCTGACAGAACCTATGCAAGCAAGTATATCCCAATCATTTCTAGTGTGAGCGAACACCAACCACCAACCTGGCCTTCTTATTTTATGGATATCAATGTGCTAGCCTTCTTAGTTCCTGCTGGGATCATAGTAAGTGTTCTTTTTTATTATTATTGAGATGGCAGTTTAGTTACAAATTGTTCTGACCTTTTACTGGTTCGTGTCAACACAATTTGCAGGCATGCTTCTTACCCTTATCTGATGCCAGCTCATTTTTGGTATTGTACTTGGTAACCTCAGTATATTTCTCTGGAGTAATGGTAAGCTACTACTATTGAACATTTGCAGACTATAGCATTGCACTTCTTTATTAATTGATTGATACTGTTTTACGAAAAATGTTAGGTCCGACTTATGCTTGTGCTTGCTCCTGCTGCATGCATTTTATCTGGGATCGCACTGTCTGAGGCTTTCAAGGTCCTTACACGATCAATGAAATTTCAGCGTCCAACTTCTGTTGTTGGCTCTTCTGTGGTATGAATATTCACTCATTACCTTTTCTTTTGGCCCTATTCATGTATATTTTTTTAAAAGATTTTGCTCAAAGATTGATTTTCTATTGAATTCAAGGCAGGAGATGGCAGTTCTAATGCTCCTGCCAGCTCAACGAAAAACCGGAGCAAGACAAGTGTAAAATCAGAAACTGTTTCAAAGGAAAAACCACCTAAGAAGAATCGGAAGAAGGATCAAGACTCAGAGGGAAGTTCTCCTGTTGATCCTGCAATGGAAGAAAAGCTTTTAGTACTGCCTTGTGGACCATCTGCTATGGGTATAATGTCTTTGATTGTACTATGTGGCTTTTATGTGGTAAGGGAAAATTTCTTTCTGGAAACTATATTCTTGTTAAATGAAGATTATCAGTCATTGATGCCATATATTCAGGTCCATTGTGTGTGGGCAGCTGCTGAAGCATACTCAGCGCCCTCAATTGTGCTGACATCTCGTTCACATGATGGGTTGCATGTTTTTGATGATTTCCGTGAAGCTTATGCATGGCTGAGCCATAACACAGAAGTAGATGATAAGGTATTGCCTTCTTGATTCTTTTTATTACGTCATTAGTGTTTATTCTGATGGCAAGGTGGTGCTAATCATGGCAGGTTGCATCTTGGTGGGACTATGGTTATCAAACAACTGCAATGGCCAACAGGACTGTGATTGTAGACAATAATACATGGAACAACACACACATAGCAACAGTCGGCACAGCAATGTCATCCCCAGAAAAAGCAGCATGGGAGATTTTCAATTCCTTAGATGTCAAATATGTTCTTGTTGTCTTTGGAGGTTGATGCCTTTTGAATCTTGAAATACATGAATTATCTTAAATGAGTATTGCCATACTCAAAACACCCAGTGATTTTTTTCCAGGGCTTGTTGGTTACCCAAGTGATGACATTAATAAGTTCCTCTGGATGGTTCGCATAGGAGGTGGTGTATTCCCTCACATAAAGGAAGCAGACTACCTTGTGAGTTTTCCTGCCTTATGTTATTCCTTGCAAATGTCTTTTGGTACTCATGTGCTAGCATGCTCTACTTACTTTTTCCTTGTATACCTTTTAAATACTACCAGTGACAAATATATGAAGTCTTAAAATAAATTGGGATTTCATTTTGTTTGTGCTCTTCTATAGAGGGATGGCAACTACCGTGTTGATGCTCATGGTACCCCAACGATGCTGAACTGCCTCATGTACAAGCTTTGCTATTACAGGTCTTGGACACATCATAGTTATTATGTGGTGCTCAACTGGAACAACTATGCAATTATATTTGACATTATTGTCCTCTGTATGCAGATTTGTTGAGACTGATGGTAAGGGATTTGATAGAGTGAGGAGATATGAAATCGGAAAGAAACACTTTAAACTGACACATTTTGAGGAGGTGGAGTGCCTTAGCTTCGGATGTTAAAATCTCTTATTGTCTGAATGATGGATTCCATGTGCTCACTTGCTGCTCATGCAGGTTTTCACAACCCATCACTGGATGGTTCGAATTTACAAACTGAAACCTCAAAAGAATCGGGTCAGAGGGAAACTGAAACCTGTAAGTCAGGCACCTGCGAACTTTGATGTAGACATGTTGAAACTTCTGCATCACTAACATGTTACCATCTTGTTTATTGCAGAGTTCAAAAACCAGTTCCATGCGCAAAGTAGGTGGGAAAAAGAACCCATGGCAATGATCACAATAGCAGTGTTGCGTTTAACACATACTATGTAAAGGGCTCGCTCAAGGTGCACAGATCCCCCAAAAACTACTGAACCCACGAAAAGGAATTATATTAGAGATGCATGCTGGAATCTGGACTAACCGAGGAAAATTTTGGTAGGTTCTATCATGTCCGCGTACCCAACATTTTTCTTACCACGTGAGGTCTTACCATACTTTTGCTTTGTTATGGTGTGAAGCTTGGTGTAGGTTCCTAGAACGGTACTAGTTGGACGATGACTACTGTTTATTGTATACTTATTGAATGAACAAAAAATGAATGTACTCACCTGGGGCCTATATTAACAAATTACTGTATTAAGCATATTTTTTTTGCGAAGGTGTATTAAGCATATTTGAGTTTATTGTGTTCCCAATTTGCGAAATCGATATCCCAGATCTGATAACGATGTCTTTCTATAAAAAAGCTTCATCGCGAGAGTCGGGATAGCAGCCAGATGTGCTCTCCCATCTGGCCGATGGGTTCATAGAATTGAGAGCTTCAGTTGTGATCTTGTATGCCTTATTCGTTTTATTATTGAGGTTAGAACATTAGTTATTTTG
>VSTD030002888.1:0-11387 GCA_008808055.3 Sporobolus alterniflorus
CCACCAGTCGAAGAAGCCAAGCTAGCAGCAGTAGGGAAGTTGTTGTACGATGCTATGTGGACATGCAACTTCTCCCAATCCTCTTTCTTGATCCTGATTCCCTTCTTCTTGTCCTCGAAATCACAAGCTCGCTTCCGAATCTCTCTGAGGCAGCTCTGAAACCTTCCTCCTACCAACGAGATCTCTTGGTCACCACAGAACCAACCACAGAATTATCTGAAATTCATATAAGCCGAATCATCTTAAGGGGCACAAATAATATTCTTGATTTGCACATCTCAAATCAAACGTAATATAAAATAGGCCAGAGACTGTCAATGCCAATCTATACTGATACATTATGATACATTATCATAGTTGTAGAAGAGAATTTACCAAGGCACACTAAGCCAGCAGTCGAAGAAGCCAAGCTAGTAGCAGTAGGGAAGCAGTTGTACAATGCTATGTGGACATGCAACTTCTCGCAACCCTCTTTCTTGATCCTGATTCCCTTCTTCTCATCCTCAAAATCACAAGCTCACTTCTGAATCTCTCTGAGGCAGCTCTGAGAAGCGAAAGGAAACAAGTGTTTACCTGTAAAGAACATTTTTGACAAGATGACCATAACTCGAACTGGTTTCCACCACAAAACCAACCACAGAATTATCTAAAATTCATATAAGTCGAATCACCTTAGGGGGCACAGATAATATTCTTGATTTGCACATCTCAAATCAAACGTAATATAAAATAGGCAAGAGACTGTCAATGCCAATCTATACTGATACATTATCATGGTTGTAGAAGAGAATTTACCAAGACACGCTAAGCCAGCAGCCAAAGAAGCCAAGCCAGCAGCAGTAGGGAAGTAGTTGTATGATGCTATGTGGACATGCAACTTCTCCCAGTCCTCTTTCTTGATCCTGATTCCCTTCTTCTCATCCTCAAAATCACAAGCTCACTTCTGAATCTCTCTAAGGCAGTTCTGAAACCTTCCTCCTGCCAATGAGATATCCTGCTCAATTCCAAACCAAAGCCTAAGTAAGCTTAGAGCTATTGTTTTCATCAAATTAAATTTTCAATATACTAAAATGACAAAAGGCAGTGACTTTTGCATATTGAAAAAATGACTAAAAATTTGGAGCTCTACCCAATAGGAACTGTTAATGTAAACAATTTTCAAATAGATCCGATCTAGATTTAGAAAAGAACGGCTAATTCTAGTAGCACAAGCATCGGGACAGTGTAGGGGATGGTGGTGAGGCGTGACTTACTACTCAATGATCATGGCTTCCCTTCCCTCAGCCTCCTCACCTCATGCCACCACCGCTGGCCCTCCCAACGCTCTGCCCGACCAGATTCCTCCCCGATCCGTGCATTCCAGCGCGCTGCCCGACTGGATTCCTCCCCGATCCGTGTGTTCCAGTGCCCGACGAGATCCACATGCCATGGATGAACCAGAACAAGATTCGTACAACACCTGCTGCAAAAAAATCAGATTATGAACCAACAAAACAGAGGGGTAGGGCCAGTTTTTGGAAGGGGAAAGGAGGCGGAGAGCGGCTCGGCTTTGCAGGAGGTAGCACGGCGTGTGGGTAGGTGAAGGGGAAATAGGAGGGAAAGGAGGCGGTGGGGTAGTAAGTCTGTTTCTGGGAGGTGAGGGGTCGGGGAGGGGGAGGCGGCTTGGTGGCCGGCGGTTTGGCGGTGCGTGATGCATCGACTGGTTGGAGGCGGTGGCGTGAGATGTGCTCGGGTCACGGAGGCAAGGGCCCACCTATCGGCACACTAGTTTGGGAGCAGGGTGACGTACAATGCGGTGACGGGTTAAGGAATGACCATTAGAAAATTATAGTGTAGTAGAGATTACGCTGGGGAAGTAAGAGATTGGCCAGTAGAACTTTTGCTCTTGTTTTTCTTTAGCACTTTAATATACATCTCATAGTTCATTATTTGCTATTGTTTCTCTTTGACGTTTTGGAGAGAAAAGCGTCCGTGCTAACCCTACAAGATTGGGTTAACGTTGTTGCAGGAATCAGTGATCCGACAGCCTGGTCCATGTCATTGAGAAGCAACAAATTGGCGACTCCGCTGGGGAATGATATTCACATTGTGATCGTTGCCGTGTGTCGCTGAGGACCAGTGCTCCTAACGCCAATCAAGGAAAGCCATGGCAGTGAGCAAGCCATCGAGCCAAGGAAGAGGAAACATGTCTGAGATAGACAATGGGAATGTTATTGGGGTGGCATTCAGAGATCTGGTAGATGATGACTAACGCAGAATCAAAGAGGAGATGCGCCGTGAGATGGAGGAGATCGAAGCAATCAAAATGCAAGAGAAGCTCGCATGCTATCAGAAGACGAGGGGAGGCAAAGTGTAGAAAGCAGACACGGCTAAAGCTTCAGCATCCAAGGTGAATTCTTCCTCTCTCACACCTGAGGAGTTGGTTCATTTAGTAGATGTGTCCGTCGCTTGCAAGTATGGCGCTGAGCTAGCTTAGCTAACCCGAGTTTTGGCGGAAGACGTGTGTAGCACCATTGATTCCTTTAAGCATGACATGAATGATAATTTACCGAGGCAAATTAGGATGGTGGTGAGGGATGTGGTCGGTGAGTCACAGGGAAAAGAGCCGGTGGATGCCACTGGCATATCTAAATTTCATAGCATGGCGTCGCTAGGGGGCCTCGGTGTGTGTGGTGATGTTGGGCGCACTGGACAAGTAGCGAATGCCAACTTCCCACAACCGTTTTACCAAACCGTGGCCTACGGGCCGGCATTCCCATCGGATAGCTGCACACCATATGGATCCGTGTCAGATTTGCACCAATCACGAGTGGCACCGGCATTGTACCCCTTGAACACTGATCGCATAGGTAGCATAGAGGTTTCAGACAGTGTGAGATACTAGATTACACAAATGCTTAAGGAACTTGGCTTCTGACCCAAGGGGAGTGTTAGGGCATACCAAAAACTATACCCAAATTATTTTGACTCTGTTCCTTACCCTCGGGGATTTAGGGTGCCAGACTTTGTTAAATTTATCGGGGAGGATTCAAGGAGCACATATAAACACATTGGGCAGTATTTAGCTCAAACAAGTGATGTGGGTATGAATGACATGTATAGGGTCAGGTTGTTCCCGTTATCCCTGTCAGGCACGGCGTTCAACTGGTTTATGTCTCTAGCACCAAATTCCATCAACACGTGGGTTGGTTTAGAAGAAAAAATCTGAGTATTTCTATAATGGTGAGACTGAGTTGAAGCTATCAGATCTAATGACGGTTAGGCAAAAATATAGTGAATCTGTTACTGATTACATCAAGAAATTTAGGGAGACCTGAAATAAATGTTATAGCCTAACTATTAGAGAAAAGGATCTTGCAGACTTGGCTATTACATGTTTGTCATCCTACCTATGGGAAATATTGGAGGGGTAGGATTTCAGCGATGTTAATCAAGTGTTCCAGCGTGCGATGAACCATGAGAATCATGCTAGGGACTCTAGGTCGCACAGCCGATTCCGAGAAGGAAGCAAAGTGAAGGACAAGAGAAGGTGACCAGAGGGGGTGAATGGGAGCCAATCAAAATTCCTCGAGGGAACTCAGCATATATCCCAAATCGAACCCAATGCGCCTCTCTACTAGCTCGACCAAGACCACAGAGCTATTGAAAGGCTATTGATCTTCGGAACCAGGTTAGAAAACAGAATCACAGCGGAATGCGAGCAAACATGATTCTCCACACGAACAAGATGTGACACTTGAAGTCGCAGGACAGATTTTCACACCTGAGATCAGAGCGCATCATGTTCTGCTTTATTTAACAGAGCCGAGAACCCTTCATTCTGCGCACAATAAGAATAAGTAAGGAGCTAAAGGATCCCCTTGTCATATTCCCCTCTCAGGACTGAATTCATCCGAAAGATCCCCATTGATTTTGATTCTGTAAGAAACAGTATGAACGCATTTCATATAATAAGCCGAGTCCATGTGTCGTTAAATCCCAATCCTCTCATCATAGCCTCCAAGAAAGGTCATTCCACCTGATCATATGCCTTACTCATATCCAACTTTATTGCTGCACAACCCATGCCACCTTCCCGCTTGTTCATGAGGTAATGAGTCAACTCATAAACGACTAGGATATTATCTGAGATTAACCTTCCAGGCACAAAAGCACTTTGAGAGGGTGAAATAATATCCGGTAGAATGCTCTTTAGTCGATTAGCAAGAACTTTGGAAATAATCTTGTATAGAACACTGCAAAGACTGATAGGCCTCATATCCGTCACCTTCAATGGATTTTTTACCTGTGGAATTAGAGCAATAATCGTGTTATTCCATTCAGCAGGCATCGGTGCACCGTTCAATACATCGAGCACTTCCGTTGTGACCTTGTTGCCTACCACCTCCCAGAAAGTTTTATAGAACACAGCTGGCACACCATCTGGCCCTGGGGCTTTCAAATCTCCAATGGAATCCAAAGCTGCCTTGATTTCGTCCCGCTCAAAATGTTTGTTGAGTTCTTCATTCATCTCCTCGTTTACCTTTGGTGGAACTGCTTCTAGGAGTTGTTGAGGATCACCTTGTCCAGCCGACTGGAACAACTGCACAAAGTGGTTAGTAATAAACTCACGCTTCTCTGCTTCACTCTCCACCCAGCCTGCATCCTCCTTCATGATTTTCCTATCTTGTTTTGTCGTTTCCTCTCAGAACATGCTCTGTGAAAGAAGGCTGTATTACTATCTCCCTTCTCAAACCATTTGATGTGTGCCCTCTATTTTCAGTAGACATCCATTTGTTCCTCCAATTTATCCACCTTAAAACGAAGTACAGCTTTCCCTTCTGACTGTTTCATTTGTGATGACCGACCTTCTGCACTGCTCAAGCTCTTTCTTCATTTTTTTCGGCCTTTTCTCTAGATCACCCAGTACATTATGATTCCATGATGATAGGCTCCTCGCTACCCCTTTCAGTCTTTCTGCAATGGTGTCACCACCCATCGCTTCAGGTACGATATCTCGGCATTTTTCCTCCTCCAACCAGCTTGCCTCAAATTTAAACATCCTTTCTCCTCCGCGCCTTTGTTCCTGCACCGTCTCCCCCATCACGATAATTACAGGTCTATGGTTTGAGTGATAGTGATCACCATTTCGGATCTGGCATGTGGGGTAGAGTGAACCCCAAAAAATATTAGCTAAGGCTCGATCCAATCTCTCCCGCATAGTTCTCTTCTCTGACCGGAATTGATTGTTTCGCCATGTGGACACATCACTAGTGAAGCCCAGATCGTACAACCCACAATCTTCAATTGCATTTTTAAAACGATCTAAACAAGCCTGGGCTCTTTTTACTACTCCTTCCTTCTCATATTGGTACAATATTTCATTAAAATCTCCCGCGCATAGCCATGACAACGTCCATGTTCTATGCTCCTGTTCTGCCTTCGCCTCGCCATAGACCCCGTGAATCTCCACTCAACATTATCGCCCTCCTTGATCTCCACATCAATATGGTTCCTTGATACACTTGGCATCACCACATCGATCGACCTTCTGCATCCAGCACCACCATGTGACCCAAGTCGAGTAGTTGTTTGAACCTTGTCACCCTTTTCTCGTCCAGCTTAGTTTCCGACAAGAAAAGGTTTGGGACTTCTGAAAATTTCAGAAGCCCCCGAACTGCCCCAGCCCCCAGCAGTTCCACACTGCTAGCTTCGTCTTGGCGCGCAGGACCGATGTGTCGGCCCCGCCATCTTAAAATTTTCCTGCACTTTCCTCCGTCCACCTTTTCTTCTTTGCCCCCCATCAACCTCCATCTATGCTTCCTCACGTTCTTTCCAGCCAGCCTCCATGATTGTGTGGCCATCATTGTTTTCCTCCTTGGACAATACACTTTTAATACGTTTGAAAGTGCCCTGTTTGCTTTTTGCCGTAACAACGTTATTGTCCCTTTCTGCCTTGCCTAACCCACCTTTACCTCCATGAGTTAATTTCCTCCTGTGTGGTCTGCATGGCCCTGTGGACATCGCCTAGCTGCTGCACCTTTTCCACCAAAACTCGATTTGTTTGTTCGTCACACCACCTTCTCCTCTGCCAAAACCTTACCTTCTTCTATCGTTGCATTGGGTAATAGAAGCTGGTTCAGTTTTGGCCCATTCTCCCCTCTTTCCTCCTCTTTCTGCTCCTCTCTCGGCTTCCTCCATGACTGCACGTCACTCCCATAGATTCTTCCACCATATTCCCTTCTGCTCCCCGCATGTGCTTACGGTTTTTGTGCCAAGCAAATGCCGCTTACGATTCCGGCCGGCCACCGCAGCCACTCCGGACATCGCCCGAATCTGATGGAGATGAAGGGACGCCTTCAAGTCGTTGGTGCCGGTGGCCTGGAGCCTCCGCGGGCGGCCGGTCAAGGGCTAACTCTGCTGCACCGCACCGTACGTGGAGCACGCCACGCCGTGGATCCTCGTCTTGCTCAAGTCAGGCACCTGGTCGTCGTCATGGGTATATGAGACGTTTGTATCCCGGTCTCTGCCTAGTATCTAAATACATCGAAGATGCTATGAACCTGGATTTATATTATTTGACAAGTAAATTGGGAGTTGGTTGTAGGTTGGTTGATTGTTTTATTTTTACAATGCCCACAAATGAAATGCACACAGTCACCTTACCGGGCTGAGCTCTACAAAATGTTGGAAATTAAAATACTAGTTGATAACCCTACGAGATTTTAAAATATCTTATATTTATGTAAATTCACATGTTATTTATAATGCATTTAAAAGATAATCAAACTTAAAATGAAAATATTATTACACTCTCTTAATGACTACATGGTACTAACAGTAAAAAATATTTAAAAATATATAGTATAAGAAATAGGATCATGAAATAATAAATGAATATAATTATATCATACAACTCATAGAGTGGTCGCGTATAATAAAACCCATTAGCTCATGTGCTTATAACTCTTAACTCTTAATCTATTGTAAATACAAACATATTCAAATATAGAGCAAATTAAGTTGATTTAAAAATTCTTTAAGGTCTAGATAGTGGTTGCAGCCCATAATAATGTGGCCAATTAACTCGCGTGCCCGTAATCCTTGATCTGTTGTAAATATAAAAATATGCAAATATAAAACAAATTAAGTTAATTTAAAAATTCTTTAAATTATATGCAAGTGAGATTTTGTTTTGTACACAACGGTGAAAACGGAATTTAAAATGTATTACAAATATATACCAAATTAAGTTGATTTAAAATTTCTTTAAAACAGATGCAACTGCGATCTTGTTTTCAGCATCTCGTTGCGTAGAACACAACAATGAAAACAGAATTTAAAATAGATATCATAAGAGTAATATTAATTATTTTAAAATTTTGTATTATTTAGTGGTGATATGACGATGATGTGACACTTCTAGTGCCACTGTATCAGCTATAGTAGATCTACAATATCTCTACAGTATTTCTACAGTGCAAGCTATAGTAGAAACCTAGTTCAAAGGGGATTAAAATTCAATTTGAACTCATTTGGTTTTTCCTTTTAAGTGCGAATCACCACTTGTAAAGAAACATAAATTTTTTTAATACAAGTGAATCCATCTAAATTCACATTCTTGAAGGCTTGTCTAGAAAGAATTTTAATGAATTTATTATATTTTGTCTCAAAGGTTTAAACCCTTTGAAATTCAAGCCAAATTCAAATGTAGTTTACTTACTGGATTTTTAATTCACATTCGGTTGGGAATTTGAACTTCTTCCCAAAACAAAAGTTGTTCCTTTCGAATTAAACTACTACCTTGAAAAGTTTGGAAAATTTTGAAGATTAGGAAGCATCATTTTCATATTTTTCAAATTGAAGCACTTTGAATAATTGAAAATTATTTAACCAGTCACCGCTCGCCTCTTTCCCAGTCACGCTCCTGCGGTCGGTGTCGCCAGCCACTACCGCTCCCAGTCACCGCTCCTCGACATCATGCCCTACTTCAACGCGTGAGTCGACGCCAAGCTGCCAACTCCCTTTTGCCTTCCTCGCTCCTCCGTCCCTCTCATCCCCATCTCATGCGCCACACCCTCCTCTGCACTGAGCGCCACTGCACTAGCTGCCACCGCCATGACTCGAGCTACCGGAGTAGCTGCGCCTTGTGCACTAGACTGAACTAGAGCTCATAAAACTCCATCGAATCCAAATGGATTTCGACAGAGCCTCTATGCTCGAGCTATTCCAAGGACTCCCAATAAGCCAGGAAGTCCTCCGACCCTCAGAACCTCCCCTCTCTTTGTACTCTACAAAGATTGAACTTGGAGCACTATAGGAAGTTAAATCTCACTTTCTTCACACTTTCTACCGGGAGGAGTACGGGGGTGTTTATAGGGGGGTTAAGTCGGTGCTTTGGCCAAAAGTGGTGCTCAGGGGGCCCACTTGTCAGGTCGGCCAGCCAGCTAGGGTGGCCGAGCGGCCAAGTTTTGTGGCTACACTGACATTGGGCATTGGATACCCCGTGCAACGACCTTTCTTGACACGTTGGCAAAGCGAATTTTGAAAAAAGTGCCAACACTTGGCCGGTCGGCCAAGGAGGTGGGGCCGGTCAGCCCCACTTTGGCTCGATTGGGCCCAAACTTTGTGCCACATCATCCCCTTGTATCATATTCTCTGTGACTATGCCTTATTTTGGACATATTGAAGATATGCATGAATTTTGGTCCATATGATGCTTTTCCGTCATCCTATGTCCCTGAAATGGTAGAGCAACAAAACTCGTGTAACTAGTTAGTAATAAGCACCTATCTTCTATATCTTGAATGAAATGTAGGTATATTAACGGTAAATATATGTATTTTATGACCGCCAACAACCATCCCCGCTCCAAACCTCTAAAAGAGTGCCTCAGACGATACTCATATCGAACCACAACGGCATTGGCATGCCAGGAAGGGGGGATTTTTTGAACGTCTTCCCTGGTTGTTCGTTCCCATGGAAGGATTCGAGCGTCTCTCGCCCACCGCCGACGGTCTCATCGAAGATCCAACACTGTCTTACACAACAGAGCAACATCACCAACCCACCTGCTGAGGGCATCGAGAGGCGAGCCTGGGCTCGATGGTGTTGGAACGAGATACAATTCCACATTGACACCATCCATCACCTCGGGCTTGTGGCTTGAGTGTAGTCAGGCTCAAGTCTCCTGCCAGCACCAGTGGAGCTCCTAGCTCCATTCGTCATCATGGACACCGGTCAACTGGTACCCAAGCTGACTACCGGAGGTCAACCTCTGACCCGGATGATCACCATCGATGACGCCATGCCCTTCCGTGTGCTCTTCAGTAGAGATGCAGAGGTTAGCCTAATGAGTTTGCATGTCTTCCTGACCCTGCAGATTCCCATCTCAGGTTTGAACCTGACATCTCCAGTCCGGGGGCTCAACATTGACGTCATGGAAACTGACAAAAGCATCGTGTTCCCCATTGCTCCTAGGGCAGCTGACAACTTATAGAGTTTTTGGGTCAATTTCTTCAAAGTTGACCCCATGCTTCCTTATGATGCTATCCCCAAATGGGGGAGAGCCAAGCCGTGATGGCGCCGGCTCCGCACTGGTATTGTGCGCACCCACAACTTCTAGAGGTCAGCCTCGACACTGTAGGAGCCCTCAGTGTTTTGTGCAGTAGCACGGTCCATCCTCAGCCGTGCAGTGACCGTTGTCTAGACGGGGACATCATCAACCAGCTAGTTGTGTCCCCATCCTAGCCGTCATCGTCGTCTCCTCAGGAACGCCGACTATGACCACGGTGCTGCATGAACCGTGGCACCGATATCTACCTCAACCGTGCCTATGACGATGGGCTCGCCTCCACCGCCGTGCGTCCACCCCTGTGTTGGGATGGGGTGCAGCAGTACTCAGCCTCTGGTGCTCTGGCACCAGAGCCACTATTGCCCCAGCACACTGGCAGGAAGTCCTGGATGCCCCAGTGCTTCAAAGAGGCACTTGTTGTTGGGTACATCCCACTATCTATGGACTGCCCTTCGGGAGGTAGACCACATGCTCCAGCGTGGTGAAAGTGGACACCACAGTTGCGCGTGGGACTCGCGGTGCATAGGAGCTCCTCCACCCCAAGCCTGCCTTCCTGAGGACCTACACATGTAGTGCAGTGGTCCAGCCACTTGCATGTGCTCTTCAGGAAGAAGAGCCAGAGTCTGTCCGTGGTTGTCGGGGGATAACTATGTGATTGCTATCATTGGCCCATACGTTTGAGGAGGTGTCCCACCACCGTGGTGGCACCCATTGAGCATCCCCGCGATGTTGTGGAAGCTGACGGAAGTGGTCAGGCAAGCTAGATCCGTTCCCATGCCCGACCAACCTACCCTTCGACGGAAGCAACACTTCAAGCTTCGACTATCAATCAACGTTTGCGCTGAAGGCAAGCATCCCTATAAGCCTTGCTATCTGGGCAACATAACTAGTTCCAGAACATACTTATGTTGCCCGGGGGCCACATGTATCATATGTATAGTCAATTAGGGTTGTATTCCATATTATTAGGCATGTCATACTATCTAAAAGCAAGTTCTGAGTAGCTAAACCCTAGCAGGGCCTGAACGGGCTTCGCTTCTCAGCAACTATCTCAACTTGCCGGTGGTGGGTTATTGTCTCTATGTATCACTGTATTTTGGGCTCGACATCCCTACACTATACATGTGCTTTACTTGGTCCATCCTTTGAGCATCTCTGCTTGAACACCTACAGGTTTTTCCTACTCCTTAGTAGGACCTATTCCCTTTTCATGCCAAAAGAGTTGGCTTGTGCATGCTGTTCGTTCTTCCTCGGTTCTGTTCTGTCTTCTCGGAGGTCTGGAGTTTGGAGTCTTGTTCTACTCTTACTTTCCCGGAACCAAGTGACTGAGCCCCAACCATAGGTAAGCCAATAATGTGTCTGAAGGAATCCTCCCCATTGGGCCCTGTTCAGCCAATGACGCTGGGTCGCCTCCACTCAGCCTAGTTCCGTACCCTGAGCAGGCCGAGACTAAGTGTCTGTTGAGCAGTTCTGTCCCTTGGGTGAATACCTCACCATCAACAGTGGGTCGCTAAGCGTTGGTCTGTTTTCACAGCTCTGTACATTTAGTAAGAGGCAACTCACCATACACCCCTCTAGCAAAAGACACATACTGTCAGACCTAACAGACAAATAAATGAGGCTGACTCGAGTATAGCTAAAAGGTAGAAAAAAGCTATCTTTTTTGACACTCAGGTTCAAGAGCTTCTCCCACAGGTTCTAGTCCTTAATCACTTCCTGTTCAAGTGCCGGGGCCTGTCGTACCCAGTTTTTAGACCCAAACCCAATATTCATCGCATGTGCGCCCACGAACAATAATTCCACACATATGGACATAAGTGTTCACAATAATGCC
>VSTD030002889.1:0-11385 GCA_008808055.3 Sporobolus alterniflorus
CGGGGGCCCCCCCCCCCCCCCCCGCAGTGATGCACATGTAACCTCTTTTGTATCACCCCACTACTCTAAATCTTGAGGCGAGATTTCTTTAAGGGGGGAGGGTTGTCACATCCCACCATCAAATCTGTGTAATCACGTGTTATTCATGGTGTAATCTTGGATTTGAATCAAATTCAATGAGATTTCAGTTCAAGTTTTCATCAAATTCAATCCCCAAACTGAAATATATTTTTCATTTGATTATGGTTGACCTTTGGTCAAAGGGACCAATACGAAAGTGGTGGCAAATATTCAAATCTATCTCCATGCCAAATTCACATTTTTCGGAGGTCCCCAAGCATTTCTCCTATTTTTATTCTCTCCTATTGATTTATTCAATTAGAAAAGGATTTAAAATGGAAAAAATCAGTGTGGGCCGTTCTCTCTGCGGCCGGCCTAGCTCTACACTGACCCCGGCCCATCTCCACACGTGAGCCAGCCTGCCAGCCCGTTATCGCACTGCCGTCGCTGATAGACGGGGCCCACCTATTGGGGTCGTCTTCCCCCAAATCCTCCTCGACCACACGCTCGCAGGCATTGCCGCCGCAATTCCCACCACTGCGCCATCCACCCATCACCACCCCTTCATTGCGATGATGCCCACGTGTGCTTCTACCACCTTGAGCCGTTGCGTCGGCTGCAGTGCGCCGTGACATCCCATCACCGCTGCTCGCCTGCGTCTGCCCTCATCGGCACTATGCCGGTCAGATTTCGGAGCCGATTGCTCGGTGATGAAGTCCTCAAGCTGGCCACTTTGCTGGCCAAGCTTCCATTGCCGAATGCGTGTCGTGGAGGCCATCATCTAGCACTGCCCGCGTGCGTGCGTAGCCGCATAGACAGGGTGCGCTGGCACTCCCCATCGTGCCGCGTGGCTCGCCTCGGCTCCGATGCTCCATCCACCTCACCACCTCCAGCAACTAAAGGACAATGCCATGCGCGTGTTGCCTCCACGTGAGGCCGTCGCAGCAGCCACTCACTGCGCCGTCTGCGCCCGCACATGCACATGCTGCTAACATGGCGCGTCCGAGCGCTAGCTGCCAAGGCTGAGCCGTCCCATCCACCCTCTGCCCATGCAGCTATAAGGGCCTTCCCCGTGCATTTTGTCCACACCACTGGCCTCGTGGTCCACCGGTAAGGATGCCGCCGCTTCCGCCCTTGTTTCCATGACCGTCCCACCGTCGCCAGACCTAACCAGCCTCCCCCTTTCTTCCTCGGTAGGTCCCAGAGCACCCACCCACCTCAGAGCAGCTTTTCGGGGCGTGGTCGACTTCCCCCGACCACCGTAGCCATCTGGCGCCGTTGACCACACTGGTGAGTTCTGCCCCTCCGTCGCCCGCCTTCCTCACTGCAAGCTGGGGCTCTCAATCGTGTCAGGCGAGTGCACCATGGGCTAGGGAAGCTTGTGGTGTACACCTTGCCAAGGTTTGGCCGCCGGCGAGCCACCGCCAGCCGTGCCACGGCAGGCGCTCTAAGCGTGCCCGGGGCCGAGCGCGCCATGTTGTGTGCTTGTTCGGCGCTGTGGTCGGGCCACGGCAGGCCGAGCTCAGTTTCGGCCCAGAAGCCGTTTAAAAAATTAAAAATTCCTTTTTTATTTTTCATTCAGTTTCAAGCTAAATTCAAACTTCAAAAAATTGTATCTAAATATCCAGAGCTCCAAAAATTATGAAATAAGTTCTGTTGGATTCATAATTTTCTGATCTATCAAATAAAATTTATTAGAAAAACAGAAACATTTTTCCTTGAGTCGAATTCTGTAAAACATGAATAACCCCTCATTTTAATGTACGCCGTTGTCGTCGCGTGTAGGACCCAACATCGGTGGGCTCATTCTGAAGGAGGAGAAGGTTGAGCAGGAGATTCCCGGAGATCCACAAGACATAAGTTTTGATGAGCTTAACCCTAAGCAAGGCAAGGCTCGGTGCATGTAGCGCTCGTAGATCTAACATGAATTATGTTATTTTATTTTGCATGTAATGTATTGTGCTTATATGTGTAGGGTATTATTGATTGATGGTGGTAAGTTGCATGGTAGCACCCTTCCTCACATTATTCTTGATTAGTTGTGTATTTTATTTACGACTTGAACTGCTATGCATAGTTAATAGCTATTGGTAGAAGCCGAGTGGTAGGCCTCACTCACATATAGGAACCCTCTTTTCATGAACTAGAAGGATATTGTTTATGATGAGTAGAGATTGATTATTTGTTGTTGCTAGACCGGGCTGGACAAGTAGGGGGAACAGTGGAACACTCGTAAGGGAAGGGCGGGGAGAGTGTTGTGGCTATTCTGAGATTTCTATGTGGTAGTCCTCGTCCGTGTCGGTTAAGGACCACGCCATTTTGGCTCTGATGGCAAGTCTTGAGTTGTGTACTGAGCGCATGTCAGATTTATGGGGCCCGATAAGCCAAGTAGCGTTTGTAACAACTATGTCGAACTGCACCTCCCTGCTTCATGTGGTGCTTTTACTTTTAGAGGGAGAATGAGGCCGAGGGCCAAGACTTTATCCCGGGAGTAGGGGCCCGATTTCGATATAGTAGGGACTTGTGAATGGTTGTCATACGTGAGAGCCTCTGAGAGTGAAGCGTATGACGTGTTGGTTAGGTTCTTCCCCTGCAGGGTGTATATCAATTCGAGTCACCGCGACACTCTCGGTTATGAGTGGCAGCTTATCGTTGAAGTCATCTCGTAGTATGTTTGATGTACTGTTGATGGATTTGAGGAGTTGGATATGCATATGGTCATGATTATACTATCATTATGATTATTGTATTTACTTACCTTTGACGTTGATATGAGTCAGCGTTCTACTTGTTTATGCTTATTCTAGTTTATAGGTGTAAATATAATATTTGACTAATTTAAAATGGCTAAAATAATAAAAGCTAAGGATCAACAGTAAGTCGTTGAGTTCTTAGTCCCGTCATACCCTTAGTGTCTTGCATGTTTAGGAGTCGGCTATTTATGACCACGTTGACGGGTAAATCTTGCTGAGCTTTATTTGCTCAGGCTTTGCCTTGTTAAATTATTGTGTGCAGGTAGCTTATCTCTCCCTTCCGGTGATGTCGATGGTGGCTACCAGTGGGAGGTCCAGACTCTTGACGGTTGGGCCCCGTACTGAAAGACGTCATAGGCATTGACTGCTGCTGAGGGCGGCGTCTTAGGGCATGGTGTCGCCCGTGTATCGTCGATAGTATTAGCTTTCACTTATCGTTTATTATCCGTTGCATGAACTCTGATGTATCAAATTCGAACATTTAAATTGTAATAATTCTATATTCAAAACATTATTATTATGGCTTGTATGTATGTACTTGTGAATTCTCGCTTCGCTGAGAATCCTTCAACGTAATTTTGGTTAACACCGTCATTGTCACGATGGGGGTGTTACAATAATGTTGAAAGGCGGGACCGTGTGGCACCCGACAGCCGGGTTCATCCTCCTCGATTGACGCTCCCCATCACGCATTATCAGTATAGGAGGAAGCCCATGTTGCGGCAAGACATGTAAGATCATCTTCACATGTCAGTGATCCAACTAGAAAGGAAAAACTGTAGAGGATTGGTTTCCGTGTTGAGTGGCTAGGTACAGCCGGTGGGCCATGCCCAGGACGTTTCTGCAGGAAGTAGAAAAATTCTTCCTTCAGTTCATTCTTGTCTTGCTGCTTGACGACAGTTGTAGAATGTTTATAAATTAAAGCAACTGAACGGCACAATTTTTTGGACAGAAACATCCTCCTGCTTTTGACACCGTCACTTTGCAGATTTGGTACTAGAAAACATCAGAGAGCAATTGTATCTGACGATGCTCCCAAGACAAAATCTTAATCTAAAGTCGGGAAAAAACCCCTGAAGTTTGAGTGACATGGGATATGAGCGAGTACTGAGTCATCACCCCGCCAGATATAATAACCGAATCCACTCTGCGAGATAATATGATTCTATCTACACTGCCCTGCTTGACAGGTGCGTGACCCCTTGTTTATATAGCTTGGAAACACGATTACAGGGAGGAGTCCAGAGTCTGTAACTAGTTAGGATTCTAAGCAGACTCAGGACGTTTACAAGACATTTAGCCTATTTGTTACATTAGATGAATACTCTCGTATTGATTATAATAAGTCTTGGTCATATATTATATTCTATCATCCCCTCAATCACAACTTAATTAAGTTGAGATTACGTTAAAACTCTAATAATCTTCCTTAGAGACAGAGCTTTTATGAAGCCATCAACCACTTGATCACTAGTGGAAATAAACTGTACACCAAGCAACTTCTTTACAACTCGATCCCGAACAAAATGGTACTCTGACCTCAACATGCTTCATGGGTCCATGAAAAAACAGATTGGACGATAAGTACTTTGCTCCCATGTTGTAACACCACAACCGTGCATTCCGAGGACATGAAATACTTAGCTCACGCAAAATGGTTTGAACCCACATTACTTCGGCCGTAGCATCGGCCATGGCTTTGTATTCGGCTTCAGTACTAGAACAGGATATCGTCTTCTGTTTCTTAGCACACCAAGAAATTAGATTAGGTCCAAGGAACACAACAAAACCACCAGTGAACTTACGATCATCGGAACATTCGGCCCAATCCGTATCAGAGAAGGCACTGACCATAGTAGACAGAGAACGACAAATGTGAAGTCCCAAGTGAATGGTGTGCTTGAGAAAACGTAGAATCTGCTTAAGTGCCATGAGATGAGTTGTGGTTGGTGAGTGAAGATACTAGCAAACCTTATTGACTGAGTAGTAAATATCCGGCCGTGTAAGAGTAAGATACTGCAAGGTGCCTACCATACTTTGATATTTGGTAGCATCTTTAGGGCCCAACGGTTCACCATCTTGCATGGATAACTTGCTGCTAGATGGTAGCGGAGTGGTGACACCTTTGCAAGAAGTCATACGAGCACAAGATAAAATATCAGCAGTATACTTGGCTTGACTAAGATGAAGTCCACCAGACGTGCGACGCACTTCAATTCCTAGAAAATAATACAATGGCCCAATACCCTTGAGAGCAAAATCATCCTTGAGATCACAGAAAAGAGCAGCAACAGCATATGTGGAGGAACTAGCCACAATTATGTCATCGACGTAGACCAATAAGAACATGGTGACCGATCCTTTAAGATAATGAAATTGGGAGACATCTGCTTGTGATGGTAGGAACCCCAAGGATTGTAATTTAGCACTGAGACAAGAGTACCAGGTTCGAGGGGCTTGCTTGAGGCCATAGAAGGACAAGTAGGATCCACAAAATTAGGAGGCTGCTTCATGTAGACTTCCTCCTCAAGAACCTCGTGCAAGAACGCGTTCTAGACATCCAGCTAACGAAGAGTCCAACCTTGTGACACTGCAAGAGAGAGCACCAATCTGATAGTAGCAGGTTTGACCACGGGGCTAAAAGTATCATCGTAGGCAATACCAAGTCGTTGTTTGAAACCATTGGCCACCAAACGAGCTTTCTGTCGATCCACTGAACCATTTGCCTTATGCTTGACCTTGTAAACCCATTTACAATCGATGACATTCTGACTAGCTTGTGGAGGAACCAGATGCCATGTTTTGTTGCATATAAGGGCAGTATACTCCTCATTCATGGCAGCCTTCCAACGTGGAGTAGACAACGCTTCTTGGAGTGAGTGGGGCTCACCAGACACCATAGAGAAAACGTACCGAATGGTGCCGTCGGAGTATACTTTTGGTTTGTGAATCCCGTCTTGAAGGCGAGTTCTTAGCGTTGTAGGAGCTGGAACAAGGGAAGCATTAGATGTAGATGATCCTAGCACCAGATCTGATGCTGAT
This sequence comes from Sporobolus alterniflorus, assembly GCA_008808055.3. Taxonomy (NCBI): domain Eukaryota; kingdom Viridiplantae; phylum Streptophyta; class Magnoliopsida; order Poales; family Poaceae; genus Sporobolus; species Sporobolus alterniflorus. The sequence goes on from VSTD030002889.1 coordinate 5,856, forward strand.
ACTGGAGCGGCAGGCGGATCAGAGGTCGATGAAGGTATGAGATCAGCCAGAGGTGGACCAAGTGCTATCGGCATCGGATCGGAGTCTAGGCCATTGAAGTGTTGTCAGGACAGACCAGCTTAGTCTGCAGCAGAGGCCGGGGCGATGGAAACATACGGTGCAGAACCCGGAGTCGTAGTAGCCGCAGACACTGGCTGAGGGCCTGGAGCAGAAACCGGGACCACGTGCAGTGGCGATGGCGCGCGTGCGTCACCAGATAAATGATCGCGCACATCATCAGGAACAGCCACGCTAGGAGCTGCCGGAGCGGGCACTGCGACTGAAGACGATCATGTCGGTACCTGCACAGCCAAGTCCAAAATGGGTAACACAGTCATAGCAGGGGCACAATTCGTATTAGTATTTTCATTATTCCCATGGGGTAATAGAAGAACATAAGAATGCTATCGAGCACCGACATTTGGATGCATGGAGGCAAAGAGAAAGACAGACTGGTCGAAGATAACATCGTGAGAAATATAGATACAACTAGTGGAAGCATCTAAGCATTTGAAACCTTTATACATGTTACTGTACCCGAGAAAGACACAACAGGTGGAACGGAGTTATAATTTGTGGGAATTATATGGATGAAGATTTGGCCAGCAAGCACACCTAAAAACCCGAAAGCTAGAATAGTCAGAGGTAACCCCAAGGAGTTTGTGGATGGGAGTGTCATAGGCAAGGAGTTTGGTGGGGGTGTGGTTAATGAGGTAGACGGTGACAAGGAAAGCCTCATCCCAGTATTTTAATGGCATAGAGGCATGGGCAAGAAGATCTAATCCTATCTCGATAATATGACGATGCTTCCGCTCGGCAACACCATTTTATTGGTGAGTGTGGGGGTAGGAGACTTGGTGAGTAATGCCAAGCTTACAGAAATAGGAATTGAGATGCTCATATTCCCCACCCCAATCAGACTGCACGGAGATAATCTTCTTATTAAACCTACACTCAACAAGAGATTAGAATTCAAGAAAAATTTGAAGACATCAGATTTTTGACGCAACAAATATACCCATGTGAATTTGCTATAATCATCAATAAAGGACACATAGTATTTCTTACGACCAAACAAATCAATCACAGGGCCCCAAACATCTGAAAAATAAGCTCTAAAGGAGCAGAAGATTGACTAGATGAAATCTGATATGGTAATTGGTGAGCTTTAGCACAAGCGCAAGCATCACATACCGACTGACTAGAGACATCAAAGGCTACACATGGCAAATTATTCTTACTAACAATAAGACAAACGATATCCCGAGAGGGATGACCTATACGACTATGCCAACGATCAAAATTGGCATTGAAGACAAGCTTGCGAAACTTGCATGTAGATGGTGGAAGAGGATAAAGACCACCCTTACACGGCCCATGCAACATCACCTTCTTCGTTTTTTGGTCCTTTATCAAGAAAAAGTAGGGGTGAAATTCAATGAATGTGTCATTATCAAGGGTGAAGCGATGCACAGAAATAAGGTTCTTATGAGCGGATGTAACATGGAGGACACTGGTGAGGGTGGGGGGGTGAGTGGTTGTGGGAATAATGGAAGTACCAATATGAGTTATGTCCATACCTGATTCGTTAGCCGCATGAACCCGATCGTGACCGGTGTAGGGATCATGCATAGTCAGACGATCGAGGTCGCCAGTTATATGATCGATAGCACCTGAATCCGTGTACCAGGAGTGGTCAACATCTGAAGAAGATGCAGCAGCAGCCGTTCGCTGTTCAGGGACGTAGTCCTCTTCAAAGCGGTGCCAACACTTGTTGGCGGTGTGCCCAAATTTTAGGCACACCTGACATTGGGGTCATGACATGTTCCCACTTGAGGAACGTGAAGTTCTAGAATCATTGTTGGAGAAGCCGCCCCGGTTGAACCGCCCACGGCCACATCATTGTCCTCGATCAGGACCGCCGTAGCCACGACCACCAGAAGAGCCACGACCACGTGTGGCAGTCATGGCAAATGACGATCCACCGGAGGACTGGTACGCCTGCAGAGATTTGTGTTGCTCGAACATCATTAGTTGAGAATTGAGATCACTTGGGGTAACCGGATCGGTTTTGGCCACAACAGCAGTGAAGACCGAATTATAGTCTTCACCAAGACCAGCATGGATATAGGCGACGAGCTCGTCATCTTAAAGAGGGGTGCCGGTGGCAGCGAGCTCGTCAGCATATTGACACATCTTAGCATAGTAATCCGTCACAGAGAGATGGAGTTTCTTCGTCGTCGCGAGGGCAATCCGCATATTGACTGCGCGGGCATGAGACTGCGATGCGTAAAGATCAAAGAGCATGCACCAAGCTTAAGCCAAAGATGTACATGGTGAGACATGCATCAAGGTCTCACGAGTGAGCGAGGAGAAGAGGTAACCCAAGACATTTTGATCGCGTGTCATCCATGCCGTATAGGCCAGATTACGCCGCTTGATCGACTTCTCGTGGATGACGACCATGATCTCCTTGTCGGGCTGCTTCTCTTCACCGGTGAGAAGGTCATTGAGTTGTGCGACGCGCACAACGGGTAGGACTTAAGCATGCCACAAAGAATAGTTTGATTTCGTCAGCTTCTCGCTCACAAGGATGGAGGGGGTGGTGGTGGACGATGAAGAGGATGACACCGCTACAGAACTCATCTTGAAGATGAAACTGTGATTCGCTGGATGTAGAAGAGGATGGTGACTCTATACCATGTGAGACAATATGATTCTGACTACGCTGCCCTGCCTTGACAAGTGTGTGACATCTTGTTTATATAGCTTGGAAACATGATTACAGGGAGGAGTCCTGAGTCTGTAACTAGTTAGAATTCTAAACAGACTCGGCCGTTTACGAGACCTTTAGCCTATTTATTACATTAGATGAAGACTCCCGTGTTGATTACAATACGTCTTGGTCATATATTCTACAGAGCAAATTCTTAAGTCCTACTAGTATCTCTGTTTTTTGTAGACTGCACTTTTCAATATTATCCGAACTGCGCCTGGACGTGCTAATCTGATCACCCCTTGTCTCTTTCGTGAGGTTGCGCGATTGTTTGGTACACCGGCCTGATAATCCTCTCCGTTCAGCCGTCCTTTTTACTCTTTTTAATTTATTTTTTGGCGAAAGAATTCTCCCTCGATCGCCTTCTCCCATCGACCTGGGGACAGGTGAACAGCAAACGCCAACCAAGAGCAGTAGCTGTAGCTGTAGAAGCGTCAGGCACAGCATGGCCGCCGCTGCGCACAAGCCTCTGAGCGCGATCACCGCCGACGACCTCGCCACCGTAGCGCCCGGGTCAGACGCCGCCGCGCTCCACGCGGCGGTCCGGTGCGCGCTCGACACCCGCGGCGGCGACGGCCCCGCCGCCGTGTGGGGGAAGCTCTGCCGGTCAGTGCTCCGCCCAGCCGTCCCCTTCGCCGTCCACCGGATGCTCTATCACGGCTGCTTCGCTGGGTTCCCCTCTCCTGCGCCGCCTGCCTGGACCCCGGACCCGTAAGCTCCAATGCTTCCTTCGACCCTGATCGCCTCAAAGGCTGCTTCTCCCGTGTCTTCTAATGTGATAAATTTTCTTGCTGGAATTTTCAGCGAGGAGGCGGCCTCGACCAATGTCGGCCGTGTCATGGAGGCGTGGGGGAGGGAGCTCATCGGCGACGCGTACAAGGATCCCATCACCAGCTTCTCCGACGTGCACAAGTTCTCCAACGAAAACCCAGAGGTGATGATAAAAGATACCGCCTCTCAATTGTTTTGTTTCTTGTTAATTACTGTTCCAAAGCTAGCTAGTCTCATTCCGATCACTTCGCAGGCGTACTGGAAGATGGTCTTCGAGGAGATGGGCGTTGAGTTCAGTGTGAAGCCATCCTGCATCTTGAGAGACAACGATGCGTACCCTGGTGGTGAGTGGCTACCGGGAGCTGAGCTGAATGCCGCTGAGAATTGTCTGACTGCTAAACCTGGGAGGAATTCCGATGATGTCGCTATTGTGTGGAGAGATGAGGGGAAGGATTCTGATCCTCTGAACTACGTGACTCTCGAGGAATTGAGGAAAAAAGTCTGGTAATGATATTCTACTAAAAGAGAGTGGTGATTCTGATCATACAGCTGGCCTTTGATTTGTTTGAGTCTAATTTAGTATGCAACTGTTCTTTCTCTGTCTAGTACAGCCTTGTGGCAAATGCGCTTGATGCCCTGGACCTGCCAAAGGGATCTGCTATTGCTATTGATATGCCTATGAATGTGAATGCTGTCGTGATCTACCTCGCGATCGTGTTAGCGGGCTATGTGGTTGTTTCAGTTGCAGACAGTTTTGCTGCACCTGCAATAGCGACAAGGCTAAAGATTTCAGAAGCAAAAGCAATTTTCACCCAGGTATCTATTTAGCCATGTTGCTGCTTAGATCACTCCTCCAACAATTACTTTTCGACGGATGCTAGTTTCTGAATAGGGTTTGTGCTTCAAATTAAGGCAATGCTTTTGCAATACTGATCATCCTTTTCTTGCTAGGATTACATCCTTCGAGATGACAAGGAACTGCCATTATACAGGTGTGCTGTTCAAGTACAGACGCTGCACACAAGAATTTATATTATTAAAGTAATTCTCACACAGTAGAGTTGGTTTTGCAGTAGAGTTGTGGAGGCCAAATCCCCTATGGCAATTGTGATTCCTGTAAGGGGGTCTTTGCCTATTAAGGGATTGCGTGTTGGTGACCTGTCCTGGCAAGATTGCCTCGGAAGGGTTAATCATAGCAAGTACGTTATTTTCTTATCATGTCTTTCCTGTATTAACTGGACATCAACAGTTTTCTTGGGTGAATCATATGGGTTTCTATTTTCTATCTTGCTGCCAAACTCCAAAGGAATTACTAAACTTTGACCATTGCATGTTCATAATGTGCAATGTTTCACAAACTTTTTTAACTAACTAGTATGGAAATATTTTTTCCAACCTCTTGAAATCTACCTTCGAATAAGTTGATGCTATCTAACATTCACGTATACAAAAAAAAATGCAGGGCAAATAATTATATTGCTGTTGAGCAGCCTGCCCATGCATTCACCAATATCCTATTTTCATCAGGGACCACAGGTGACGTTTTGTTTTGATAATTTTATCAGTTCTGGTGTGATTCTTCCGTACTCAATTATCAGTTATACAGCTGTGTCAAAGTGGTGACAGCAGACCCTCCTTACGATAATGAATTAGTCAACTAGTGTATCTTTTTAAAGAAATATACAAAAAATCTCACCCTTTTTCATATTCAGGAGAGCCTAAGGCAATTCCATGGTCACATGTAACCCCCCTAAAGGCAGCTGCTGATGGATGGTGTCACATGGACATTCGTAAAGGAGATGTTGTTGCGTGGCCAACTAATCTGGGTTGGATGATGGGTCCCTGGCTTGTTTATGCCTCATTGCTGAATGGAGCTTCCATGGCTCTTTACAATGGCTCTCCAAACAGTTCAGGCTTTGCAAAGTTTGTACAGGTACATATAAT
>VSTD030002890.1:0-11385 GCA_008808055.3 Sporobolus alterniflorus
TGTGAGTCTATTTATAGGGGAAGATCAAGAGTCTTATTACAATGTTGTTACTACCCTTAATTACCTGCCCCAACCAAAGAGTACACAATTAAGGGGACAATCTGGACTATTACATCGTGTAACCGCCTTTTGAATGCACCAATCAGGTGACTTCACGTGTAGGTGACCATGTGCCAGCCTTCACTCGATCGGCTGATCGTGGCCTCCAGCGATGCCTCGACGCCGGCTTCACTCGGTCGTTTGTTTGAGGCCTCCGGTTTGTGACCCCCACGATGCCATCGAGCCTCCTTCCCACGGCCCATAAATAACTCCAAGTCCCTATGAAAATAGAGAAGTGTACCTACCAGCAGTCGAAGGCCTCGTGAACACCCTTTGTCGGTCCCGACCCAACTCTGCGGAGAGGGCTGCCGCCACCCCTTCATGTGACGCCTTCGGCTCACCTCCAACAGTAGCCCCTCAAATGTGAGGTTCAACCCCGATGAGCCAAACCTGTGACCACTTGGCGAGTTCACCCCGAAAGCGTCACCCCTGTGAGTTGGGGTTGAAGCTCCACCCGTATTATGCTTGGTGCTGCAAAAAGCTTTCGGACGATGGTGTCACACAATTGCATGTGGTGATACTATTGCTCCTACAGGAGTATTACCACACGCAATTACGCTGCTGCATCAGGCGATGGTTCGCTTGGGACATTTAGCTTTTCTATTAATGTTGATGTGAACCTTTGTGAACTATCGATGTGGCATGATTGTGAAAGCATCACCTCCACCTTCGATCGTTGGGCAGCCGAAGCTTTCCTCATGGTTTGTCCTTTGTGTATGATGATCGAAACAAAAAAGTGTCACCCCCGCCTTCGACCGCTTGATTGAGAGAGGTTGGGGCTTCAGCAACATGGCGGTCCTGATTGTTTTTTGGTTCGACCAAAGTGTAATTTTAGAGCTGCTTGGGCCACTTTTACTTTGGCCCTGCATGACCTTTTGCATTTTATAGCTTGCCTACCGGTGGATGGGACATCCGTTGGAAACGGATTGGACCGTTGGGTGCCCCATAGTAACCACATTTCACCGCGCCTATAAATAGATTTGCACTGGGTGGTGACTCGCCACTCGCTGCCTTGCTTATAGCCTTCACGTTCTCATGCCTTTACTGCCTTCAGCTACTACTCACTGCTCCCATCCCGCTCGGTCGTTGGGCTTTGCATGGTCCCCATTAAACACACGACACACCCCATTAGCGATAGAGTGTTGCCGGAGTCTAGGAACATGGCACCTGAAGACATAACAGAGGCACTTTCACAGCAGAGGGAGGATTCTATGGACGCGGCCTCATCGCAGATGCGCGATGACTCTCTAGTCGATACTGGTGATAGTGACAGTGAAAGTTGGTCTGGTGACTCCAAGGACAGAGCCTTCAAATCAGACTCCTCAAAATGGTTGAAGGTTGCTGCAGTTGATGCTACTGCCGAGATAGATTGCGGTTTCTCACCCATAGTTTCTTGCATGGTTAAAAGTTTCATTTGCTTTTTTGAAAGTTTAGAAGTCTGCAACAGTTACATGCCAAGAACCACTAAAGTTCTCAAGGCTGCAATGCTCGGGAGGACTAATGAACACACAGAGAAAAGTGAACAAAGGACGATCATATTTGGAATTTGTGAAATACTCATTCATCTAGGTTTCGTTGCTACATGAGAATATAAGAAAAACGAAGATGACAAAACTACCAGCACTACTCATCTCCCACGCCATTGGGAAGGCCACGAGCAACTGACGGAGGTAAAGAAAGAAAGGGGAGATTTTTGGGGCTTAAAGGGTGTTGCTTCTCCTTCCCTCTCGAGCCATGGCGGAACAGGACTGGACCCCTCCCGAGGTCACGCAAGCGCACCTATAGAGCCTCGTGTGCCGGGGGTTCATGACATCGGTGGACCTTGCAACCTGCTGTGTGCCCGAGGATCCTACTTCCCCAGTGCTGATGGAGGGGTACGTGGTGGCTTTCGTGGTGTTTTACGAGTGGGGATTCAGTGTGCTATCGCACTGATTCCTTCGCTCACTGCTGCAGCACTACGGCCTGGAGCTGCACAATCTAACCCCCTCGTGGATCTTGCATATCGCGACCTTCGTGACCCTGTGCGAGGCCTACATGGGGATTGGCCCCCATTTTGACCTATGGAACCACTTCTTCCACATACGGCATCCACAGGCCCGGACGCGAAAATGACAGTTTCAGATGGCATGATTATCCATGTCAAATCTGGGCATGGCGTCAGTCCTTATTTCAACATCCTCATGCCCAGATCGATGAAGGGGTGGCAGAAAAAGTGGTTCTACCTGAGGAATGATGCCGAGCGCCGCTCTCCGTGTTCATCAGTAACCGCCCCGTCCCACAACCCAACCGGGGGTACAGGGTGGCTAAGAAGGGCCTCGACAAGCTATAGCCCTTGCCCGAGGTCATCCAGCAACTACAACGGGAGGAGCGGATGGGCATACACCTTCTGAGGATGTTTTTTAGTCGTTGGATTCAACCGCTCCACCAATGGGTGATCATGATGTGGTTGTACCTAAGACCAAGTTGTCTCAAACCGCTCTTTCTCCGAGGAGCTGAGCAAGTTGGAGATCAACACCCGAATCCACAACGTCGCAGATCATGGGGCCAGTCTGAACCCCGGAGCCGGCCCTACCCCCCTGAGAGATGGGGTCGCCTGTGCCATGGTTAGTCTACTTGGCTCTATTTTGGTAGTTTGCGTGATTTCATCTTCTCATTGAGCTTGTGAACTTACGCAGGGTCTCGGGGGTGCCCACAACATGCCACGGGGTGTCAACTTGCTTGAGGACGTGACTAGTTAGGAGGTGAACTATGCCCGCAACAAAAAGCTGCAGGCGCAGAAAGAGAGGAGGCAAGCCCGGAGTGGCACCCGTCAGGCGGTGAAAGAGCTGGGAGAGGATACCCCCACCGAATTTGAATCCTCAACTTTGGAGGAGGAGGGGAAGTAACTCCGCCTCTTCTGTCTCCCTCATGCATAACCCTTCCCCCGTTCTGTGATATTGCCGGTGGCAGGTGGGGATTATGGTCGGTGTGTGCCGGTCGAAGCAAACCCAGACAGGGATCGGGCCGTCGGCTGACTCATCTTAGCAGCCCAGTCTCATGCCAGTATCTTCACCCGCTGTTAATTGAACTGACTCACCTATCCAAGATTTCACAGGTCCCATCAAGTTCGGCAATCGTCACGGTCACCATGGCCATGATGGTGAGGTCATCTTCATCGAGTCCAGGGGGGCGGAGCCCCGCCCAAGAAAGCCTGTTTTGGAGCCCTCCTGCGGGTGTCATCTCGGTATGTGTGTGGAGCCGCTTATCCCTCACATTGTTTTTGCTCCACCTATTTCGTTCCTAAACTCAAAGTGTGATTTTCAGATGACAGGAGTCATACCTCGGCTACTCCAATCATTCATCGGTCAGCTATGTGCCTGACGTCTCCCCCACACCTAATTCCAGTGGAGCCAACGCAGGGTGAAACAACGCGAGAGAAGTCAAAGGAGGGGACGACAAAGGAGGCACCAACACTGGAGACAATTACAGAGGGGACGATGTAGGAAGTGCCAACGCAGGAGATGATGCCATAGAAGTCATCGCAGGAGGTGCATGCGTAGGAGGTGTCAGCACAGGAGGAGGGCGATGCTGTCCTTACTCAGGACGTACCCACTCGGGTGGAGACAGTCATCGTCGTCGTGTCGCTGGGCACCAACATCGTTTGTGCAAATGGGGCAGAGCCTTGCATAGCCTCCGGGGGGACTGTGTTTGGACTTGGTGGTGTGTAGCCTCGGCAATAGCCTGTCTAGGGGCACTGTGATAGAACCACCTTAGAAATGAGGGGTTCATCGCCTCAAGATCGATTGGGGGATTCTCGATGAAGCGAGAATACACAAACACACATACGAAGAATACAAAACTGTAATCGAAGTAGATATTAAGTTATTACAACTTTGTATAAGGTTTACAAGGCATTGAAGCAACAAGTTCTTCAAAAGATAGAACATTTGCGGAAGCGTAACATTTTAGCGGAAGCATTTAACTCGACATCATAAGAGTATTCACCTCGCCCTAGAGGTGAAAACCCTGTTCACTAACTCTACACCTACAACGGGTTCCCAATACGGAATCCAGCTTTCAGAATCCTGGACTTCCCACTACTAGCCATCATCGACATCGCCAGAAGAGAGAGGAAGAAACCTACACACCAAAAGTTACAAAGCAAAGCTTGAGCGACTAAGCTTAGCAAGAGTGACCAGACATGACCAAGTAGTCAACTTCTAGAGATGCCAAGGCTTCAAGTAGTAAATGATTCATATGCCTACAACAAATAGCTTTAATTACTTTTAAGCAAGTTTTAGCCATGTTTAAGGTTATTAGAATCATAGGTTTGCAACCTGTGCTAAGCATGCAAGTATAATTAAACAACTTTTGATATAAGTATTTCTCATCATCAACATCAATCTCATAATACATGTGTAAACATAATGAAAGTTTGATTACTACGTTTGGGTGTGGTGGCAAGTCATCACTCATATTCGAGAGTGTCATGGAGATACAAATCAATATACACCTTGCAAGGGAAAAACCTGACAACACGGCGTACACACAGTCTCTAGGACCTTACGTACGGCTACCTTTTGGTAAGTCCCCTCCGAGGTTGAATTCGCTCCTCTACACTCAGGATGAAATCTTGGTTCCACAGCGTGCGCTAGGCCTTGCCGTCATCCTGAGCTACCTCATTCTCCCTCCGACATCCACCTTATAGTAGCGGTTATGATTCAACCAAGCAGTTACATAAGTTGCTGGGTTTATAGGACCCCATGAATCCTACATGCGCCAGCACATAATCAATACTTGCTCATCAATGCCCAACACGACGTAGTCCTTAATCAACCTAGACAAGGGCTACCACTGCGGAGCCCCGAATATCTTCTTATCCACTCTCAATCTTCCCATTCGGTGATACTCCTATCGGTGTTTTTTGCACCGGCAAGATATAGAGTGGTCAAGATTGCGCATTCTAGTTCTGAGGTGGTCTTACTAACAATGAACCACACAATGATCTATCCTGGATCAGGCCCCTCCTCGGAGGTAATAGCCCTATGCCTAGTGGTTTGGTATAGAAGATGAACAGGTGTTACAAGAGATGAGCAGAGAGCTCGAGAAGTTCACGTGGTGAAGGAGGAAATGGATCTCGTGCCCCTGCCTGAAGGATAGGGGGGCTTTTATAGCTCGCACAGGGGCCTGCTAACTATGATCTAGTTACTTTACATCCAAGGTTGAGTTACACTGCCAGTGGGGCCCCAAACTGAGCATGTCGGTTCGTGGTAGCTTCTAGGGGCTTCTCAGGCACTGAGGTGGATGGTGCCCGGGATGGTCCTTGGAGACGTCGTTGCTTCACTCAGCTTTACATGGCAGCTAAACCTTCCTACGTGGGGGTCGATGTGGATGGCCTAGCCTGCTGCCTGCACCATCCTACAGTATGCGACCATCCGACGAGGGGATAGAGCTTCCTATCCGGTGCTGCCCTATCCCATTGCATCGTAGTGGGCGGTGGTGCCTTTCAGGGGGGGTGTGAAGCTCTCAGGCCTGGATATTTGATGTAGTGTTGACCGTCTGGGTACCTGTGTTACCAAATCTTACATGGAGAAGCTCACTTTTACCATGGCGTGCTTATTCTACGTCAGGGATATCAAGGCAATCATGTGTGTATCCATGGTTGAGTCATTATGCCAAACACCGATGGGACAGATTCTAGCACTCGATTATGTGTTGTCAGGGGCGCATGGGTTCCTATGGCCACGTCTCATCACGTTAGACAATAAATGCCACTGCTTCCCGAGTCCTCGGCGCCGATGGAGCCTATCCGCTATTGAAATCCACCGGGCGGGGCAACTGGTTGCTCAGGCCCATCTCGGGTTGGGGAGAGAGGCGGAATGAGCAAACAGGTGGTGAAATACTGCCTACCCATGTCTATTGTAAAGAGGAAAAGCAGAGGTGTGGATTGCTCCCAGGTTTAGTTATTTTTAGCTTAGTGGCTCCTCCTCTTCAGCCAGGAGTGGTGGGGCCATATCCAATATGAGTTGTGTGGTTCCCTAGTCGTTTGTTGCTGGAGGGAACCAATCATATCCAAAATAGTGGGCCGTAACCGGCAGCCCACGGTATCTGAGGTATAAGACCCCAACAATAGCCCTCGAGCCTTTCATCAAGCGGGTGGTCAGAGCCGGTCACTCGACGGTAGGCAGAATATGTACTCATATATTATTGTGGGCACCTCCATAGGATTTGGTAGTGAGATAGTGGGGCTAAAGCCTCCATGGTCTTGACTTGGAATCCCGCGGTGGTGCCCACCATGTAGCCCCTGAGGCTACGTCCGAGCTGAATGCTCAGGCAGAGGCTAAGTTATATATGTACTACTTTGTTTTGCGTTGACGACTTAATGAAGCTCCATGATTCTGTTTGGGTTGCCAGAAGGTGGTGTGACTTGCGCACCGACCCCATCCGTAGGTGTTTTGATGAAACAGAGGGGCTGAACAACATGTACTTGCCTAGTGGGCATGATCCCCGAGTTCACGAGCTGGCTAATAGTCTGAGACTTGGCACCGCAATGCTGAATTAGGATCTGAGTGAAGCCTGGGTCACCTTTCGAGGGTGAGAGCGAGCCAGGGCAAGCGCCTCTCCATAGGATTAGATAGGGGCTAATACCCCCACGATCAAATCCAAGCCAGGTGCTTTCAAGCGTCTTTCCCGGGTAATCCCTGGTGGGAAAACACGGACGGCTAGGTGCCAGCCCACACAGAGGGGTGTGAAGGAAAGCTCCCACTCAGGACTTAGATATGAAGCTTGAGGATGCCAGGTTCCCTCCGTGGGACCCCGAATGCACCAGATGCTGGCCACCCTTTGTGTCACTTCATCCCTCACTCTGGTTGCTCTGAGCGGCTTTAATCTGAATGGTGGGTTTTGCCTTGGAACCCTGAGCTTCGCAGGCCCCTCAGCAATTGTGGGGCCCATTTTAGATATGGTTGTTGTATCCCATGATGTAGAGGGCGTGTCATGTGATGAGTTGGGGTGGCGCGTAAACTCATGTTTACTGCGCCTTTTTAGCGTGTTTGCAGGGGCTCGGCGCTTTGCCTCCTCGGTTGTTACACCACAGGGCTATAAAGCTAGAGGTTGTTCCTGCACACAACCTACATCCTCTTACATGATCTCCCATCGTCTCCCTACCTCCTTCCCTATGGCTGAAAAGAAAGAGGGATAGAGAAACAAATCTAGGAAATAGGTGGGAGTTGTTGAGCTTACATGGTGTTGCCACTCCTTCCCTTCTGAACCATGGTGAAGTTGGGCTAGTCCGCATCGAAGGCTATGCTAGAGCACCTGCAAAACCTCATGAATCAGGGGTATATGATGATGGTGGAGATCGCGACCCGTCACGTGCCAAAGGATCCCGCATCCCTTGTTCTGATGGGGGGATACTTCGTGGCATGCGTGGCGTTCTATGAGTGGGGATTTGGTGTGCCATCACACCGATTTTTCCATTCTTTGTTGCAGTTCTATGGCTTAGAACTTCATCACTTGACCCCCTCGGGGATCATTGACATGGGGGCTTTTTTGACCCTGTGTGAGGCCTATATGGGGATTGAGACCTACTTCAATTTGTGGAACTACTTTCGTGCTCGAATTCAGCATGGCTTGGGCGCGGAAGCAGCGTCTTTGGGCAACATGGACATCTTCGTCAGATCTGGGCGTGGAGTTGATCCCTACTTCCACCCCCTAACATCCGGTCCTTCGGACAGGTGGGGGAAAGTATGGTTCTTTCTAAGGAATGGCACCGATGCGCCGTTCCTCGTGTTCATGGGTAGCCGACCTGCCCCCCCAACCCAACTGGGGGTATATTGTGGCCCAGAGGGACCTCCGCATGCTACAACCCCTGCGTGTGTTCATGCAGCAGTTGCTGCGAGAAGGGCTGATGAGTCAAGACCTCCAGCGAACCATTTTCAGCTGCTGAGTCCAACTGCTTCAACAGAGAAATGACCATGCGGATGTATCCAGGGCCAAGTTGTCCCAGCCGTCCCTTCTCCGAAGAGTTGGGTGATATGGAGATCAACACCTGGGTCTGAGGGGTCCTTGCTCATGGGGCCAACTTGAATCTTGGCTCCGGCCTAGCCCCTTTACAGGATGGGTTTGACAACCCCTGGGTGAGTTTGCTCGGACTCACTTTTGGCTACTTGTGCCACTTGCTGTTTCTTAGCGTATGTGTGTTCTTGCGCAAGATCTCGGGTATGCTCGTAGCGCCCCACGGGAGGGGGGTCACTTTACCTGAGGATGTGGCGACGCGGGAGGCAACCCATGTCTATAGCGAACGATGTGGGCACAAAGGCAAAGGAGACGGGTGTGGAGTGCCGCCTAGGTGGCGGCAAGGGCATGGGGGGAGGACACTCCCTCTGACCCTGAATCCTTGGGAGGGGATGACGAAGAGGAGGATGAAGATAGAGAGGAGGGGGAGGTGACACCACCTCCCCATTCTCCACCGCCTGAGGACCTTCCATCACTAGGTGACATGTTCAGCTGATTGGCGGGGATCTCCGTCGGCACGTGTCGGCTGAAACGGCCTCGAACGGAGACCACCCCATCGACCAACTTGTCGTCACAGCCTCACCTCGCACTGGCATCCCCTAATCTACATGGAATGATTGTTGTGCCAGTGGTGACAGGGATAGCTCACTTACTTGGGGCTTCACAAGTCCCACTGGCCGCCGGAGTTGCAGTGACCATGATGGCAGGGCCGTCCTCGTCGGGCTCCAGGGGTGTGGTGCCCCCATCCATGAGGGCCTGCCCTTGGTATTTCTTGCTGTTGTCCTCCTGGTATGCACATGGTGTTGTCCACTGGTTTACACTGCTCTCGCTTCTCCTATTCTTGTTCTGACTTAAAAAGGTGGTGCTGGGGTGACAAGAGTCATCCCTCTTCGGCTTCGATCGTCTGTCATCCTGCGGCACGTCCGGTGACATCCCTGTATGCACCTCGAGTGGTGTCATCGGTTGTGAGCACGGGTGACCTGGCTATGACCCCCACCCACCAGGCTCGCCGCGGCTGGTGGTGGCACCGTGGGAAACTTCGACGCCGGAGGAGCCTTCACCAGAGCTGCGGGAGGCACCGGTGCTAGAGATGTCGGGTGCCGGTGGCGCATCACTAGGTACTGCCAGCATCAATTTGGATGGTGTCGGTCCCCAGCCAAGTGATGACACCTGGGGCTCACTGTGGGACTTGGTGATGTGTGGTGTCAGCTTTGGCATACCCGGGCATGCTGCCCCGGGTGATGCAGCTCCAGCCCCTGGATCCCTAGACGTTGTGTGCTTGGGGATATCTGGACTGCTCCTACCGGGATCCCCTGGCTTCCTACCCCTGCCTATCGATGGGAGGCAGGTGGAGGACAATGTGGAGTTTGTGCATTTGTAGGTTGCCACCACGGAGAGGTTGTTGCACAAGACGCTGGCCTCGATCGGATGGAACATCCTGCGTCCGATTTGAATTAGTTTAAAAAAGAGAGGAAAACATCGCCTTGGTAGTCATTTGGTGCGCAGCCGCTGCAGACGTGCAAACTTTTTGAAAAAAGGAAAGCATCCCGTGATTGCTTCTTTTGTCTAAAGCATCCCGAGCATCCCGTGATTGCTTCTTTTGTCTATGTTCTTTTTGAGTATTCTTCTGATTTTTGCCTATGTCCACCAATATCCATTATATCTTCATCTGAAAATGATATATCAAACTCTGCATTATATTCTTTCTTCAGCTCTTCAATTTTTTCATTCATTTCCATCTTTATTTCCTTTAGAATTTCTTCTTTAATATCTTTCTTCCATTGGATGATATTGCTTCAAATTTTTCTTCTAGCTTACAGTCTATATATTCACTATCTAAGGGATCCACTCCCTTCATTAGACATTATTTATAAGTAGATTTATTCAATGCCTCTTTTTTTTATATCCAGAATTGATGAGGATGCTGATACCTTCTTATTCTTGGTCATTCTGAACTTTTGAATATATTCTTTAGCAGCAGGTTTCATATAATAATTAACTCCCAATATTCTTCGGGCCTGTGCCAATGGTTCATCTATATTTATGTATTTCTTCCAGGATATGCCTCCTATATATTTTGCTCCTACTTACTATCCTATTATTTCTTTGAATGATATGTAAACTCATGGTTTTCTGCCTTCAAAAATTACATAAATGGGCTTTTGTTCTATTGAATCATGATCATCATATTTAGGCAATGCTTCATTCGTCATGTGAAAATATTCAGCAAGACTATTTAATATTGATAGCATATAACCTCTTTCCTCTCTTTACTATTATATTGATACTAGAAATTGTCTAGTATGCATTCTTGGACTTCATCTATAATGATATGGTCCTTCGGTTTAAATTTGAATGAATTTTGGTGGAAATATTTTCAGCTTATTGTCGTTTCTGAAGCTGAAGGATTCAACCCCCATATGATTCAATGTCCTCCTCATACCTGTAACATAGATGAACTAGAAAATAAGTCTGGTAACTTAGTATCCTTTCCCTTTATACGCTCAAATATTACTTTATAACCATTTCCAGTATTAATATCTTGAAACAAAACCCATCTTCTAGTATAACTGTTCTTGCTATTAATTTGAATATTGCTTCGCAATCTGTCCTGACTATAAATTCTTTAAACCCTAGGTATAACTGGAAGGAATTTATAGCGTGAATTATTTCTAAGATTTCCCTATCAGTATTATTAACTATTTTTAGTTTATAACTTCCTGAAGCATATCTACAAATCTTTTATTCTAATTTTGGTGAGTACTTATTAGGTTTTTGCTTTAATATGGCAACCGATCCATCTTTAGAAGCATTAGCTTCAATAATAAAGTAATGGTTATATAAGGGTAATTCTAAGGGTTTAAAGTCTTTGACCTTATCCTTTATAATTCTGACTAGCTTTATATCTTCAGAGTTAAAGTACTTATGACCGTTTTTTCTTAATTTTGCATATAGTGGTCCTGCTAATTTAGCCAAGTTGTCTATATAGTTTTTTGCACAATTTGCTATTCCTAAGAATTATTGTAAGACCTTCTTGTCATTCATGGCATCAGGAAATTATAAAATATTTTTTGCTATATGATCTTGCAAGTATATCTCACCTAGGAAGTTAATTTTCTCTTTGCATATTTCAATTTTTTTACAATATTAAGCCATTTTGCTCTACCTTTCTAAAGAACACATCAAGATGGGCAATGTGCTCTTTGTATGCTTTTGAAAATATTAATAGATCATCTATATAAACTAGTACAAATTCCTGATTCTCATTAAAAATATTCTACATCTTTCTTT
>VSTD030002892.1:0-11384 GCA_008808055.3 Sporobolus alterniflorus
AATGGGTATTCCGCAACAAACAAGATGAGCATGGAGTTGTAACAAGAAACAAGGAAAGACTTGTGGCAAAAGGTTATTCACAAGTCGAAGGTTTGGATTTTTTATGATACTTTTGCTCCCGTAGTTAGGCTTGAGTCAATTCGTATTTTATTTGCCTATGCTACTCACCATAAGTTTAAGCTTTATCAAATGGATGTTAAGAGTGCCTTCTGGAACGAACCTATCAAAGAACAAGTCTATGAGGAGCAACCTTCGGGCTTTGAAGATGAAGAACATCCTAACCATGTATACAAACTCCATAAGGCGCTCTATGGGCTTAAGCAAACTTTGAGAGCATGGTATGAATGTCTTAGTGATTTTCTTATTGAAAATGGTTTTACAATTGGTAAGGCAAATTCCACACTCTTGACTAGAAAAATGGGCAAAGATTTATTCATGTGTCAAATATATGTTGATGATTTCATTTCTAGTTCCACTAATAAATCCTTTTTTGATGAGTTTAGCAAGATCATGATGGATAGGTTTGAAATGTCTATGATCGAAGAACTCAAATACTTTCTTGATTTCAAATCAAGCAATTGGAAGATGGCACATTCATAAGCCAAACCAAGTATATTCATGATCTACTCGAGAAGTTTGTTTTGGACAAGGCCAAGCCCATCAAGACTCCCATGGGCACAAACGGTTATATTCATCTTGACATGGGTGCTAAGTCAGTTGATCAAAAGATATATTGCTACATGATTGGTTCCTTTCTTTTCCTTTGTGCATCTAGGCCCAATATCATGCTTATTGTATATATGTGTGTAAGATTTCAAGCTGCACCCATAGAGTCCCATTTAAGGGCCGTTAAAAGAATCATGAGATATTTGGTCCTCACTCCTCACCTAGGCCTTTGGTACCCTAAGGGTGCGCACTTTGAGCTCATTGGCTATTCTGATGTGGATTACACCGGGTGCAAAGTGGATAGGAAGAGCACATCTGAAACTTGCCAATTTCTTGGTAGGTCTCTAGTGTGTTGGTCTTCCAATAAACAAAATTCCCTTGCCCTATCGACGGCCGAAGAGGAGTATGTTGCAGTCGGTAGTTGTTGTGGACAACTTCTCTAGATGTGACAAACTCTCAAGGATTATGGTTACACTTTGAACCATGTCCCTCTCCTATGTGACAATGATAGTGCCATCAAGTTTGCTTACAATCCATATGAGCATTATAAAACCAAATACATCGATATCCAGCACCACATCTTGAGAGACCATGCCATCAAGCGAGATATAGTGATTTCACACGCGGGAACCAATGATGAACTTGCCGATATCTTCACCAAGCCCCTTTATTAGAGAAGATTCTGAGAGATAAGGAGTGAGCTCAATATCATTGATTATGTGGCTTGACTTATTGCACATCTGATTGCCTAGGTGTAATGCTTTGAAACAAAATGAATTTCAAAACACCTCATGCTTTCATTGCAAAATTATTGGTTTTTCTTGATCAATGTATCACGTTGCTATTATCATGGTCAATTTTATGTAATGATTGTTTGTAGACCATGCCCTATATCTATATTTCTATGTATAACCTTAGTCTCAATGCAGTACATTTCTTCTCTTCAAAACTTCAAAAATTTCCCAAAAAATCTTGTCCTCCAAATCCTCCCGGATAGAGATTCCCAGCTGGACAATGTCTGGCCCACCTGGATAATGTTCGGCCAGGTGCAAGTGCAGGGGTATTTAAACCCCTGAACTATTGCCTCCCTCACAACTCTCTTCTCTCTCCACGGACAAAATCCGGTGGCAGCTCCTCCCTCCAACTCACCTCCTCTAGTGATCGGTTGGCTCTAGGGTGAGTGAGACTCCATCCTATGGTGCTCCTCCTCCGTAGGAACCCCCTTCCTCGCCTCCTCCACAGGTTTGCCACTCTCCAAGGCTTCAAGGTGAAACTTAAGTTTTTCTACCTGATCTCCAAATGTGCTTGCTTCTAGGTTGATTGCTTCAGTCAAAATCCATATTGAGGTGTCACCTTGTCCTCCTCTAAGTTTGGTTTCATTTGGATGGATGAATCTTGTTCTAGGTCACTCCAACCCTATCAAACTTGTTTTGGCCTGATCTCTCTCAATACTTGCTTGCAAAGGCTAAAACATTGCAATCTAGTTCCTTTCATATCCTAGAACCTGTATGCAAAGTTTGAATCATGTTTGTAGAGTTCAGGTTTTTAATCTTCAAACCGAGCCTCTCACCCAGACAAAGTCTAGTCTTAATGGACAATGTCCGGCTAACTAGCTCTATTACCTTTTCCCCGTTGTTTCAACTGTATCTTTTCCTATGTCTTTGCTTCTCTCTCAGCAAATTGTACAATTCCTGTAGATGTCAATCAAGAGGATAGCAATTAGGTGGCTCTCAACACCTTCCGACGATAGCTCAAGTGAAGGACATGATCAATTTGTTATTTCTCCTCATCCTAGGAGGGCAACCTGAGAGTCATCTTGTAGAGGTGAAGGAAGCTCCTCACAAGAAGATGAAAAAGCTGCAAGGGTCACTGAGGGCCATGCTACGGCAACCACAAAAGAGGCAATGGCAAGTGACATCATTCAGAAAGTTGAGCAGCCCCTCAAGCCCAATTTTGAGTACACTCTAAGTAGATTGATCATCATCACCCTCGCAGCCTACGGACTTTACAAGGGGAGAAAATCAATCCATGATCAACCAAAATGAAGATCAATATGGGTGAACCACTGAGCTTCATGACCATAGGTTTTGCAGCAACTTCCAAGCTGATTCGTACCTCACCATCATCAAGGATAGAAAAAATCCCATCACCTCATAGTTGTATGTTGACTGGAGCCATATGCAGAAGAAACGTGATGCTATGTTCCAGAAGGTTACCGCCAAGGCTCAGAAGCTTGGAATCTTTGACTTTCTTGGTATGTATGAAGAATGGAACACGGAGTTAGTCACTCAGTTTTGTGCCACTGCTTGGAGAAGTGGCAATGGACATGACCAGGCTCTTAACTTTAGCATTGCAGGCCACTGATTTGATCTGCGTGTCATGGAGCTCCCCACTATATTCGAATTGGCCAACAATGACTTTCGTAGGGCTGAGATCATCACTGAGAGGACCATAGCAGATAATGAGTTATCACCACTCTATATGCCTAGGAACGAGAACAACTTTGGCACAACACATGGTTTGATTCCCATGTACACCATTTTTAGCAACATTTTCCGCAACACTCTCACTCCCAAGAGAGGTGACCGCACTAACATCCGAGGCTCCTGTCGTTCCTCCTACTCCTCTACCCACTACTACTGCTGTGGGTACCTCTGCTGCGGCCCATCGTTCCCCTCCTGCCGGTGCACGTGCTTCTCCTGCTAGTAGGCATGCACCTTCAGCTGCTCCTGAATCTTTTAGAGCTGCCACTCATCGGGGCAAGAAGCAGAACATTCTTGTCAAGGGCCTCAAGACCCTCATCTCTATGTGTTGCTCCAATGATGCTTTTATCCACGAGTCTCATCAGCAGATGAGCCAGAGGCTTTCTCACCTAGAGGAGCACCAGCGCGAGATGCGCACTTCCATAGGTCTTGAGACATCACTTGGGCTCGGTATCACAACGTCGACGATGATGATGAAGATGATGAGATCCAAGAGCAGTCCGAGTGAAGACATCACTTTTCCTTCTCTCATTTTTGGTACTTGATGCCAAAGGGGGGGGGAGAAGAAGTTCTATCTACCTATTCATGTCTAGTTTGTTCATATCTTGGATTGTAATGTGAGACTAAATTCTATGTGGTTTGTTTAAATTTTGTACTCATCCATGCTTGTCTGAAGTTAATTGCTTATGTATCCCTATGCTTATTATCTATCCATCTGTATGCTTGTTATGTTGTTATCTATTTATTATTCATGGATGATGCATGGAAAAAGAAAAAACTCCCTTTTTGTGCTAATATTGGCATAGTCATGCATTTATTGATATTTGAAATTCAATGCATAAATTCAGGGGGAGTTTTCTATTTCGATGAATTATCAAGTTCTTATTCCAAAAGTGAAACCTTATTTGTGTTGTCATCAATCACCAAAAAGGGGGAGACTGAAAGTGTATCTAGGCCCCTAATCAATTTCAGTGATTGAAAGCAACCTAAATAAGGATCTAATCATTTCAATTAGTATTAAGCAAGAACTTAGGTAACCAAATAGGAGAAAAGGAAAAGATACCCCTCAATTCTTATCAATTCAAATGAAGAGTCTTTTATTGGAGAAAGGAGCTCAAACGGTGCTACATGATGTTTTATGTTTCTTGAGTTGAACTTTAGCATACTATTAAGAGGGGTGTGAAGAATGAAGTGAAAAAGCCAATTTGAGCATATTCCAACTCCATTCAAAACACCCACACCGAGAGCTCCTACCAGACTTTGTCCGGTTTAGCCGGACATTGTCCGAAGTTCAAAATCCAGCCCAATGGCTAGTTTCCATTGAGTTCTCTATAAATAGCCCCACTCCTCCAACGACTAGAAACTCATGGCCTGACAAAATCTCTGTGCTCCAAGCTCATTCTCTTCACTCCTAAGGCCTTAGACACTCAATCCTAGAACACCCACTCCAAGTTCTTGATCTAGAGATTGAGTGAAGCCATGATTCAAGTTTCATGTGTGAATCTCATCTTCAAGCTTGTCTTGGCTGTTGAATATTCATCCTCCACACTTTTTACTCTTGGAGCTTTGCTCCTACACGGTTATAGGTTGCCCTTGAGCTTCTACTTTGTGTGGTGATCCTAGGAAAGTTTGTATTACCCATCTCTGTGATAGTGTCCAGCTCAAGGTCGGTCTTTGTGACCATTTGAGAGAGGAAAGGGTTGAGTGAAAACTGGCTCTTTGGGAGCTCCTCAACGAGGACGTAGGATTTTTTGTGAATCCGAACCTTGGGATAAAAATCTTGTGTCTCGTGTGCTCCTTGTATTTACATTCTCTCCTGCTGTTTTTACCTTCTTGTTGAGCCTAGCTTGTGGTAGATCTTCATTGCTTAGTTATCCTCTAGTAGTGTTGATCTCATTCTTAGTTGATCTAGTTGCTCTCTAGATGGTAGATAGCTCTATTCTGCATTTCATACTACTCCTCTGCTCTAGAATATAATAGTGATCTTTTTTCATAGTAGAGGTAGTGTTGTGCAGCTTTCCCTGCCCAAAACTACCTGCTGGACACTGTCCGACTGTAGGTTTTAGTCTCACATTTTATCTAAGTGCTTGCAGGACTTAAAATTAGTGATCGCCTATTCACCTCCCCCCCATCTAGGTGACTTTCAGGGCTCACATGCTTTCAGGTTGCTTAGCGATGTAAGTACTTTAGTTTGAAGAATTTTCTTCATTAACTAATATGAGTTAAGCATTACTATGCATGAGAGGGGCTGGAAAGTAAACCACTCTAAAACCACTAATGACATGGCTTGAGGGTGTACTTTAGGTTTTGGAAAGTCATTACCAATGTTTCATGGCCAAACTTTCCTTACAAGCCTCTAAACACTTAATTACTTAAGGGTTTAAATTATCCAAGGTGAAAAGAAGTCATTAGCATAGCTAAATATCATGATCTGGGTATGAAAGTATTTTTGCCTTGATGGAACCGCTCAAACACTATTTTAAGCCAAGTTTCATGAATTTTGTAGTTCTATTTATTTAATTATGAATTAATCTCCAATTATCCAAGCCTAGGCATTATTTAAATGAAGAATAAATAAAAATATTTCATTTTATATTTTTATTCCAGGGAAACTACTTGAATTCAAATGTTTGAAGTGGTTTTATCAAATTCCTAAGTTTTAACAAGTTTCAATCAAATTTGAATCAAATTCAGAATTGATTTGAATAAGTCATTGGAAAATCTGAAAGAAAATAGCGAAATGACACTATTCATACAGGCCCTGAATTCAGCCGAGAGCCAAACGGCGTACTGGACCAAGGCCTGATAACCGACCCATCGGGGCGACCTTGCCACGACTGATGCCGCGTGGGAATGGAGGATGTCACCCTTCATATCAGAATTTGAGCAAGGGTACTATGTCTACTTCCATGACTCATGTACCAAAAGGGAAGCTACGTGGTTGGCTAGGTCATCATTCGTGTCAACTATTTCGCTTTCTCAGCTTCTCGAATTAATGGTACCATTCATCCTTTTTGAAACTCCTAAGGCAAGAACAAATAAGTTAACTCCTAAGGCAAGAACTAATAAGTTACGGAAACACAAATTAAGTTCCTAAGCCGCAATTAACTCCTAAGGCAAGAACTAAGAAGTCACCAAAGTTTGAAATCAAAATTCAATTAGGAAGATTGAAAAATTCAAACTTCTGTCATCATGGTCCTGATGACCCAATCCAGGAATTTTGGAGATTTTAAGAAACTGAATTAGGTTTTGCTCCCAAAATAGAAATTCATCAAAATATCCTTCTATACCATCTTGAAAATCTACTGAATTTTTAATGGTCGGGAAGAAATTGTTTCAAGGGTCTAAATACAGCTATGCAATATCAAATTCTGGAGACGTAAGAGATTCCAGATTCTGCTTAACGTTTCACCCTCTTTGAAAATCCATATCTTCTTCCATCTGGGGAATTAGTTTGTGCATGTCCTCCAGATAGTAGAGCAAAGCTTGTAGACCACCTTGGATTACTCCTTGTCCAGTTTAGTAGAGTGGTGTATTTGCAATAGTGGCCACAATATCCCTAAGTGGACAGCTCTATTGGATTTCAAAATTGAAAGGGAATCTGAATTTTAATTCAAAATCTGTGAAGTTTGAGAGACAGTTTAAACAACAAAAGTTGTCCCAACTGATCTCTTCAATCTTAAGAAATTTTGTCGGATTTTCATACCATTCCTAGCTATTTTTCTAGGTCTGAGACTAAGAATTGAAATCGGGATTTAAAGTAAATTTCTGGAATTCTTTTCCGTGAGCCCTGTCTGGCAGTCACAGTGTCAGCTGCTCGCCTTCTCCCATTGGGCGTGCCGGGCGGCATTGCGCGTCAGTGTGAGCAGTGTTGGCTTTAAGCTTGTCCACCAGCCTGACCGTGTCTACCTCCGACAGCTCCCTGCCGCCTCACAACTCTCCTCCCGGTCTGGACGCCGCTGGTCGCTGGAGGAAGTCACCATTTTTGACCGCCGCCCGAGCTCCATGCACAAGCGGAGCTACATGTAGGCCAGAGGGGGCCGTGGCCCCTCCTTGCCCTAACAAAAAATCAGGACCAGTGTATAATTCTTTATTAATCCACATGCACACATCAGAAAAAATTAAATATGTTAAGCAGCAAGGCAAGAAAATACACATGAACATAATGCAATAAATCAATATCGTTGTCTAGGTGCAGAGCTAGCTGATGAAAATATAACTCAAACAAAAAAACCTACATGTGACACAATTCTAGTTGGCCCTCTCTTCAGTTCAGGGCTAGCTCCACCACTGGCTCCATGCAGTGACGATGAGCTGCCTCCTTCCTCCAGTCACTGGTAGCCGGGTCTGAGCTGAGCCGACCATCACTGCTTGGACATGCGCCACATTCCACCACTCATAGTCATTGTTGCATTCTTTGATTCCCGCTGAGCCGCTGCCTCCGCTCGACTGCCATTGCATCCTTCGGGGCCAAGCCAGTGCTAGGTTTGCGGCCTCCGGAGCTCCGCCAAGCCGAAGCCACCCCGGCACCTTCCTCCGGTCTGGGTGCGCCGTGCCCTGCCAGTCACGCTGCTACCATCTCTCGGTGGAACCGAGCCACCATCACCGACCCAACCGCTGCAACTCTGTATGCACATGAATCGGATAGGAGCTGAAAGCCCCTGTTCAAAATAGGGTAAATCGGACCCTCCGGTTTTATCAATTTCGACGGCAGTCAGGGGCGCCACTGTCACTCGATGAGGGAGCCTCTCCTCCGGCCAAGTGACACATGGTCGGTGAAGGAGCTTGAACCATGGCAATCCAAGGGATTGAAGTGGCAGATAAGAGATCTAATTGACAAAAAAGAAATGGAAACTAGAACCTAGGGCAAAAATTATGAAAAGTATAAATTTGATTGATTGTGTTAGCGTTAGATTACAACTGGTCATGACCTATACTTATATAGGCAGCAGGACGTAGCTCTTTGGGTCAGATATGACCAAATCTTTCCTAAACAAACCAAATCTCAAACCCTACTTGGACTCTATCTGTTATAGGAAAACCGGATACTCCGATTTCCCAATCCGGACAGTCCGGTTTTTGCGATTTTGGCTTCTTGCTTAGTTTTCTTTCATCTTGGTCCCTTGATACATTTTAGCCCCTTTTCATGCTTCAAAACACATTGGATTTTCAAATCTTCAAGTTTAGTTCCTTCCTTTTTTTTGTTCTTAAACTGTCGAAACCGGATAGTCCAGAATAGGAAACCGGATGGTCCAGTTTTTTCAGCCTTGCCAAATTTGGTCATCAACACATGCCCCCTGCCTTTCAGTTAAGCTTGCGTATTAAAAGGCATTTTAGACAATGTTTGACATCAGGATGATGTTCTTGTTACCTCATTGGCCATTTTTTGTGCTAAGGGTGATAATACCATTATTGGCCGTTTTCTAAATCAAGTGTCTTGCCAAACGCAAAGATAGTACCTTTTCAAGTACTTCACTTTAAGTGCGCTTGGTAGCGAGGTCGCTTGTATGCTCCAAACTATATATGAATTTCTTGGAATTACTTCCTCAATTCTATACGGTCCTTCCCAATTTGGTGACCACTTCCCGAACTTGTTGTTTTTAGACCCAATAGGCAAAATTGTCTTCCAAACAAGGTCTCCAACCTAAAATGATTTTTCCTTGACTCTCTTGTTATAGGCTCTAGCTACCCTCAATTTATCCCTCTCGATCTCGCCTAAAGCCATTATTCTCTCATCTAACACTTCGTCGAAGCTATCGAACAATAAGTTGTGATAATCTACTACTGACAACTCATTTTGCCGAGCTATTCACAAAGCATCTAGATTTACCTCAACGGGTAAAATGGCTTCTTGCCCATAAACTAACTTAAAAGGTGTTACCTTCATAGCGCTATGCTTGGAGATGCGATGTGCTCATAACGCTTCCAACAAAAATTCATGCCACCTCTTGGGATTCTCCTCGATCTTCTTCTTGATTAGCTTGATTAGAGTCTCATTACTAGACTTGACCTGACCATTGGCCTGAGCATAGTATGCTGAAGAACTAAGAAGTTTGATCTTAAGAGACTTGGCAAATTCATGGACTTGATGAGACATGAATAACGAACCTTGATCTGTGGTTAATGTATGTTGAATCTATGAATGATATACTCTAAAATAAAGTGGACTACCTCTCTATGCATCATGTTCTTCAATGGGACAGCCCCCGTCCACTTGGTGAAGTAATCCATACTGACCAACACAAATCGATGTCCTTTGGATGAAGTATGATGAATTTGGCCAATGAAGTCTAAAGCCCAACTGTGAAATTGACATGGTTTGATTATAGGATGCAACATAGCTACAGGAGCCAATTGCACATCTCTGAACCTTTGGCATGATTCACAACCCTTATAGTACCTAAAACAATCATTAAGCATAATCGGCCAATAAAATCCGACACGATGGAGCAACCATTTCATCTTATGTGCTGATTGATGGGTACCACAAATACCTTCATGAACCTCCCCAATTGCTATCTTAGATTGATCTGATCCCAAACATTTAAGCAATAAACCATCTATGGTTCAGTGATAAAGAGTATTATCAAGCATGACATATTTCAAAGCCCGCCGTCGAACTTTCCTATCCGCAATATGACCAGGGTTCTCTAAATAATGTACTAGGGGTGTTCTCCAATCATCAGAATCGGCCATCATTGTTTCACTTGACTCATCTGAGCTCCTTGAAATTTTGGACCCTTCAGTTTCAGAAACCGGACTATCCGGTCCATCACAATAGATTGTCGCATTTCACATCGGCTGAAAACTGGACTGTCCGGTTTGGCAAACTGGAACACACGGTTTTTCTAGAAAACCAAATTTTCCTCAATTTGATAAAAAACCTGATGCTTGCTACACCAAATTGTTTGCCACTGTATTTTCATCCCTAGAGACAAGTGTCAATATATGCATTTAAAGGCCCGTCGAAGCATTGGAAAGTGTCAGCAATTTACTGTATGACTAACAATGAATCCATAAATGCCTCTACATGTTTCACGCCCATAGAACTAAGAATTTGTAGACCTACCAAGATGGCTTCATATTCGGCTTGATTATTGGTGCAAAAGTATTCTAAACGAACCGATTGCACGGAAACGGCTCCTCTAGGCGAAACTAGAACAACTCCTACGCCATGGCAATCTCTACAAGCCAAGCCATCAAAGAATAATTTCTAGGGTTGAATTAATTCTAAATTACATGATTCATCGCTATTTTGATCAATATTATGCCCAACAACGGAATCTGCTACAATTTGGCCTTTCATAGATTTTAATAGTTCGTAAGCCAAATCATATTCCATTAAGGCATAAGCCCATTTACCGATCCTCCCACTTAGAATTGGCTACTGCAATATATGTCTAATTACATTGGCTTCACATGCAACTATACAAGCGCTAGATAACAAGTAATGCCGTAATTTAGAGCAAGCGTAGAACAAAGATAAACACAACTTTTCAATGAAAGAATACCTTGTTTCGGCGTTGATGAGGCACCGGCTTAAGTATGTAATGATGTGATCATTTCCCTCTGTTATTAGTGTCAAAACAGCCCCAATCACGGCATCCTCGGTGGTGATGTATAACCGAAATGGTATCCCGGCCATATGTGCTTTCAGCACCGGCGACGAAGATAAGTACTTTTTGATGTCGTCAAAAGCATGTTGCTCATCTGCCCCCCAAGTGAACCCGGCTTCGTTTTTCAACCGGAGTATAGGAGCAAATGCACTAATCTTCCCTGACAAGTTAAAAATAAATCGCCTCAAATAATTCAAATTTCCTAGAAACTTTTGCATGTCGTTCTTACATTGTGCTGACTGCACTTTGTTGATGGACTCTATCTTTGTAGGATCTATCTCTATACCATGCTCATGAACAATAAATCCTAAAAACTTACCAGCCGACACACCGAACACACACTTTAGTGGATCCATTTTTAACCCATACCGAGATATTCTTTCAAGAGCTAAGCATAAATCGGCCAAATGATTATCCATGCTATCCGATTAAACTATGACATCATCAATATAAATTTCTAACACGATTCCTAGTAAGTCATGAAAGATTAACTTCATAGCCCTTTGATATGTTGCGCCGGTATTTTTCAAACCAAAAGGCTTAACAACCCATTCAAATAAACCGATAAAACTAGGACAACGAAAAGCCGTTTTGGACATATTCTCTTCGGCCATAAGGA
>VSTD030002893.1:0-11382 GCA_008808055.3 Sporobolus alterniflorus
AGCCGGCCGCGGCGGCGGAGGGGTCCCTGCACCACCGCGAGAACGACGGCTCCCTGCGGATCCCTCCCGCTTTCTTCCGCGGCCCGCCACCCGCCTCCTTCTCCACCCCCGCGCCCCCAGCGAGCTCCGACGGTAGTGCACCGTCCTCCTCATCCTTCTGGTGGCGGTGGCCGTTCTCGACAGCGCAGTCTCCCATGGGACGGCGAGGCGACGGCTGAAGCTTCTACAGGAGCTCGGATCTGGCGAGCAGCGATGAACGCATCGGTGGCCTCGTGTCGGTGGCAAGTCAAAATCCAACGCCTCGTCGCGGCGACTTCCCGAGCGGGTAACTGCCAGCTTCGAGGCTGCTGCTGCTGCGGAAATGCTGGTAGGTTGGCCTGCTGGAGAAGTGCTGACCCTTTTCACATTATTTGCTTGGAGCTGGCCCAGGAGTGAAGAGAATACCGGTCATGTGACCTTGCTGATTCAAATAGGTGCCCCTAGGGGATCGGTGCAACCCTGCGCGTCGTCAATCTCACGACCCGCAGTCCTTTCTCTCCTTCCACCGCTGTAGTCAACCATGGATCTTAGACTCCCGCCAGTCACAAGTCGTTGCTCGCTGTCCCCCTCCTCCGAAAGCTTCTATACTCAGGAGTCATTAATGAAGCTCAAAGCCATACTCACCCCCAAACTCTAATCCGATAATAGGGCGTCGTCACCATGACGCTAGTTTGCCATCTGCTACCGCTTGCACCCTCTCGGCTCCGTCACCACCTTTCTCTGTCACGGTCTCCTCTCCACTGCCACCCTCTCTCCTTCATCACGCCTCCTCTCCGAATTCTAGCTCACCTCGGCCGCCTCCAATCTGAGCGAGAAGGGGATCGCATGGTAGAGTTTTCGTTAGTAAAATCCCTCTAAAGAACTACATATACTTTTGTTTATCTTACATCATGGATTTTTTAAAAAAAGAATATACTATGGAATTAGTGTACTCCTCCATCGTAATGATGACATCTATTATATTATTAAAACGATGTTCCAGGTGTCACGTGGCGTCTCCACATTCATTCTCAAAGACTAAAAATTGTCACGTTAATCAGAGGAAAAAAAGAAAGATATAAACCCTCAATTTTACATAATTGTATATGCACTTCAAATTATACACATCAAAACCACAATAATAGAGAAACGGAACAATGGAAATACAAATCCGTCCAACAAGGAAAGATTTCAAGCTCAGATTCATAACCGACAGGAGAAACCGACTGTAAATTACGGAATCCAAAAATCCTAACCGACAAGGACTCTTGCTAGAATAATACAAAATCTGAATAATGAAAATACAAATCGAAAAATCTCAAGTTTTCCTTATGAAAACTCTTGCACATAAACAAGGTTTCGCTCATATATAAACACACAGATGAATTCAAGAACTTCAATATTCGCAAACAAGCAGATGCCAACCAGCACAAGGGCCATGTGTCCCCAATTCCAATGCCGACCAATCTAGGAGGAAACAACAACGGCAGCATCGCAATGACTCCGGCAGTGAAGCTGACTCAATGCCGAACAACTTGGTTTGACGCCCCAATGGCGTCAGTCCATAAGACAACGACGGCGACGCCTAAGGGTTCAAGAATGTGCACATGCCGCCTTTCTCCGCTATGAAATCTTGCGGCAACTAGCCAATATTCAGGGACACGGCCTGGGCTCTGTGACTCATTCTACCAAGTAGCTACTATTTGTGTCCCTAATTAGTATTGATGCAAATGTGACACCCCAATCTGCATAACAATGTGTGTAGGGTTCCTCTTGCCTGTACCCTACCTTGGAGCATGGGTCCAACCCCTACAACATGGCCGTGTTGGTGGAGTACGCCAACGGAGATGACGACGTCCTGTACGTGGACTTGATGGAATCGCAGCCTGAGGATGGCGAGCCGACGGCCAATGCACTAGTCGTGGGGCTCCATCTGGCAGCTTCGAGGCGGGGTGGCCACAGAAAGTTCCTACTCTAATGGGACAAAATTAGAAGAAAAAAAGAAATATCTAAACCCTCTTTTTTAAGTCTCTGGATGGTTTAGATTTAACGGACACAAACAAGCAAGTATAAATTGATATTGTTTGAAATGCGAAATCCTAATTGACCTGAACATCGTAAAAGATGGAAAGTGGGTCAAGTCCGTTGTGATTAGGAATAAAACAAAGAGTCATAATTGTTCGATATGGAATAAAACAGAGAACTCTAACTGATATAAAATCTAAATCAGATATGAAATACTTATCTAAACTCAAAATAAGATCTGAAGTATAAATTTTAACACCTGACATCAAGTAGTTCTAATGTATATAATCATAACCAATCTATTGTAAGTTCTTACCAACCTGGACTCTAAATTCGACTCTTTCTCAAACAAGTATAGACCGACATAGACTTTAAATCCGGCTCTTTCTAAAATAAGAATAATTCATGCTAATTCATCTAATTCATATGTGACTCATATTCCGACTCCCGCATCTAATTTGTATGCGGCTTAGATTAATACTGAATTTTTTCAACAAACAACCACAACATCGAAACCCTAATAAAAGTTTAAACATACTAATTTCATCAACAATACATATTACATTATCGAATAACTAAATAATATCTAAGATTTAAATATCTCATCTATTGTTAGTTTTTTATTAAATATCGTCTTCTCAATAGACTCCAAAATCTAGCTGCGCTAGTGGGCTGGTAGGGCTTCTAGTTTTGATAGAAAACAAATGGGTTACCATCAATACAAATCGGATATCTTAAACAACATCAATTCCCAAATGGAGGGAGTAAAAGTTTGTGGAGTGCATCTTTTGTACACGAAAAATTGGAATACAGTTGTTTCCTTATGATCAAAATTCCTAAAATCTAGTGAAGCGTTAGATACGTTAATGTATCTGTTGGTCTTTTTACCACAACACAACTAATAATCAAATAATTGCCCGAAACATTGATGTGCCCTCTAGTCGCTTATTGCTCCTGTTGGTTACTAACCAACATCAGCGATATAAAACTTAGGTAGTGAATTATCAGATCAGACCTCTTATATATATTACCTTATTTTCAATGGTTTGCAATCCTAAGACAGGCAAATTGGAGGGCGTTATCACTATGGTTGGCCCGACTGTCATCATAAGTCAGGTCTAATAAAAATAACAACGAACTATTCTCAATTTTAAAAAATCATAAATAAACTTTCCTTCCGGCTATAAAGGTCATCTTCTTGTATGCTAAAAATAAGGGTCACCCTACTGCACGATACACGATCGTGTGTAATAGGGGATCGCGCAACTCCCTCCCCGCCTTAGGCTTCTCCTTCCTCACATTCGCCTCCGCGCACCAGCCGCCGCTCATCTCCGTCCTCCGCCGCGTCTTCCTCGGCTTCCTCCTAACCGACCTCCGCTCCGCCCCTCTGGCCCCACCTACTGTTATGCCCCCTGAAAACCCTAACCTCGACCATGCCGTCGCCCGTAGTAAACCACCGACCGACGAGGCGGCGGCACCCCCGCCGCCTCATACCTCCCGCACAGCCACTGCGCTCCGCCACCGGCCTCCTCTCTTCGTCTCCACTCGAATCTGAGCCACCCCATCAGAATCCGAGTCTCCGACATGGAGATTTCAAATAGAAAAGGGTCGTGCGGTGCTCCTCCTACGCGTCCGGTCGCTCAATATACTTTCCGTAAAAATAACCATTCATGTCGAGGAAATTTGCAGTGGAAAGCAACTACTAGGTGAAAACATGGAAAGTCTTTTCAAAAAATGATTTAAAGGTTTTGATTTTTTTGTCAATTTGTGCAGAATGTAAATGAGATGGATACAGATAGGCAAACAAAAAATCAACTTCAAACTCATCCACCAATGGTTTTTTGTATCTATTAAGATACTGTTTGGATCATTTGAATTTTTAAAAGCTGGCTTTAGAAGTTGGGAGAGCCTCTAAACAGACTAGTTTTTATTTCAATTTATATAATCTAGACATCCAGTGTTTAAAAACTCATTAGTTGATCATACACAGTGAAAACTAGTTTTTTTCTCATAAAAGACTTAATATCATTTACAACTTGAAATTAATTATATAGATTGTCACGTAGTTTTTAGAAATTGATCTAAAAAACACCCGGTTTTGAGAAACTACTTAATAAAAATTGATCTATAATGTTTAGAAACTGATCTTTAAACACCTGCACCTAGTTTTTTTAAACTAGTTTTTATAAGTTATTGTTAAAACAAGATTTTATAAAAACTCAATGTTTCCAAAGAGGCCTAAATCATGATTTTGTCCTTTTCGTCCTAGGCACCTTGATTTTTTTCATTTTTTATATGTATTAAATCAAGATGAGTTTGAAGTTGAATTTTTGTCTGTCTCCATCTCAACTAAACCTACGCAAATTGATTTTTTAAAATCCACTAAATCGGTTTTTGAAAAGATTTTTCACATGATTTCCGCCACATATTTCTCGTTCATGTCAGTGTACGTACGCATCAGCACTGTCCATTGGAACTGTTTCCCCTCATAGGAAAAAGTATTGGCGTCCATTTGAATTCTAGAAACCGGAGATTTTGGAATCTCTTGCATGCCACTTAAACGACCAAAAGAGGAGAGTGGTGCATATGAATCTGTTGCATGTACATGAAACAACTGTTCTTATTTCCGCCGCTTTCATTTGCCTGAGTACCCAAGGAACAGTTGTCTTCAACAGCGCTGCGTACAAGTACAACAATGTCTGTCTTCCAGCTCGCGCAAAGTCGCAAGACAACAAAAACAACTTAAAATGTGAGCGCACTGCACCAAACCCGACATCTTCTATTAGCTGTCACGCGTGCGCAAAGGATGGAGATCAGCGTCCACGTCGGCTCCGGACAAAGCCACGTCGATGCACCGCCGCGGCTTGCCGGTGTCGAGAGGCTCCTCTCGTGAAAGCAAGGACGTGACAGGCTTGGTGGCGTGGGCTCTCCCGAGCGTATCTAGCTAGCTGCGTAGCGACGGGGCGGCGGCGCGGACGGAGTTGTTGAGCTCGAACCAGACCTGGCGGAAGACCTTGACTATGCAGTCGTGGTGCTCGTCGGCGTTGAGCGAGAGGTAGCACGCCAGCAGTGTCTCAAGCTCCTCGGGCCGCCCCACCATGCGCTTGCTCACGATCATCGCCACCATGGACGCCCGGAACTCGCGCTGCGGGTCCCGCGTCCGCCGCACCACCGCGAACCGCTCCAGCTCCGACACCGCGGCGCCGCCGGGCCGAGGAGACCGCACGCGCACTGCCGCCGCCACGCGCGCGCCCGGCGCCTTATTACCGTAGGAGAACGACCGCCGCCCGCCGGAGCGGCGTGGCCGGCTCCGCGGCCGCTTGTTCTCGTCCTCGTCCGTGTCGGATGGGGACGGCATCGGCGGGAGAGTCGGCGGCGTCAGCGTCCGTACTGGCGCCGGTGTGGCCGGCGGCGGCTTTGGGAAGGCGAAGCGGGAGAGAGAGATGAGGTGGCCGAGCGGCAGGAGGTCCCTGTCGCCGCCGACCGAGTAGTGGTGACGGCGGTATAGGTTCTGCCGCTGCCGCGCCGCCGCGGCGTCGGACTCGGTGTCGTCGTTGCCCACCGAGCGGCGACGCGGAGCGATGTCAACTACCGCCGCGGCGTCGGACTCGGTGCCAGCTGCCGTGGCAGCAGCAGATGATGAGGAACCGGCCGGACTGCTCTGCGACGCCGAAGCGGAGCTCGAGCTCGCAAGCTTGTGGACGTAAGGAGGGAGAGACGCGGCGGCCTGGGCAGTACTCTTGGCCGGCGAGCGTGCGGCTTGCTCGGACTTGGCAGCGGCCGCAACACCACTGTTCCAGGCCGTGAGCTTCGAGAGCCATGCCAACGGCGAGAAGGAGAACACCGCCGGCTTGCTCTTCCTCTTGCCGTCTTGCTGCTCTTGATCTCGCCGTGGGTGCTGGGTCGCCGCTTTTGGCTGTTGCCTACTCCCTCTGAGCTCCCACCTCATGGCCAAGCAGGCACTGATTTCTCGGAGTGTCGGTTTGTGAGCTTGGTTCTTTGCGAGTGAGAGTGAGGACGGAGGACAGCTAGACAGGGGTTGGGGCTCCTTTTAAGCTCGAGGTTTTGGCGGTTCAGGGAATGCGGAATTTGAGACCGGGTGGACTCCCACCACGACCGCACCAGTTTCTACTACTTTTTATTTTAACTCAGACTTTCCATTACTTATTGCTGATATCATCGGCCACAATATTCATAA
Organism: Sporobolus alterniflorus; assembly: GCA_008808055.3. Lineage (NCBI taxonomy): Eukaryota > Viridiplantae > Streptophyta > Magnoliopsida > Poales > Poaceae > Sporobolus > Sporobolus alterniflorus. Next base: position 6,242 of record VSTD030002893.1, read on the forward strand.
TACAACTGGGAATAATATCTAAGATTGGGTTTGCACCCTCCTCACAATCTCTTCCTCAGCTAGTACTGGCCAACAGCACGATTTATAGGTCGGGCCGTGCCGTGCCGGCACATCAGGCCAGAGGCAAAGACACGGCTCAGACACCGTTACACATGCCATGCTAGGCCGATAGCCCGTTGGGCCAACCGTGTCGGGCCAGTCCGAAGCATGATTCAACTTACAAAAAAGATCTCACTGAATACGGAATTCAAAATTCACAATTAGAATTTAGAATCAGAATTGACCATCATAATTCAAAATCAGAAATCAGAATTCAAAGTCAGAAATCAGAATTACAAGCACAAGTATAACTACACAAGTCAGAATTGGCAATCACAAGTCTGAATCACAAATGAGCAATCACAAGTGACAAGTCTGAATTACAATCACATTTCACAAGTCTGAGATCGCAAGGTTTAAAAAGAGTTGTTTGTTACAAAATAGGCCGCCTCATTAAAAACATGTAGGTAAAACCTCATTGAGAATAAAACCCTACAGGAAAAAAGAGTACAGTCTACAACTCTTTTAGTGATCTTATAGTCATAACTCATACGTCATACCAACTCTCAAGTTCTAGAAATAGAACCATTTCCATCACCAACAGGAGTAGCACCAGCATCACAAGATCCATGTCCATCAGGTTCATATCCGTCGAGGTACAAGTTCGCCATCTTCTCCTCGAGCTCCTTGTTCTCCATGTTGTGCTGTTGTCGAGCATCACCTTACTCCCAATCTTTAATCAGGGAGACCATCTCAACATGTTCAGGTGATAGGCTTCGTTGACATTCATCAAGCGCCCTGCCACACAAACTAAAAGCAGATTCTGAGGAGATAGTAGACACAGGAACAATTAAAATATATTTGGCTCAAATAGATAACACATGATAGGTTCTTTTGTGATCATGCCACCAGGACAGAATGTTAAATGAGTCATCAAACTGACTAACAGGATCATAATCCAAGTAATTTGTTAACTCGAAAACTTGAGGATGAGAAAATGTAGGTGCAGATAGAGAAGCATAAGCAGGAGATGGTGTTGCTGGTACTGCACTACCACTCCCACTTCCAAATAGCCGATTCCATGAACATACCTTCTTACCTGCCCCATTTAGAGGTTGTGGAGGTCTCTGTAATCTGACACCACCAAATTTAATCTCATATCAACAAAACAAATTACACAACTCAGTTTTCACATACTGGTAATAAGCATAATAGTCTCTGTTCAGAGATTCAGACATTAACTGAAGGGCATTAGTGAATCGATTCAGTTTAGCCCTAGGATCCAAGATAAATGCATAGGAGTACAAGAGAGGAATGTTGCCCCAATACTTAATGAGCTTAGTTTTCATTGGAACAACAACTTCTCTAAGTGTATCATCATTTTCAAATCGATTCAAATGATTAGCAATCTCAATAATAGCATGCATCATTAAAGGAGAAGTGGGATAATAAACACCAGATAGTGAGACAGTGGAGAGAAAGAACAAACCTAAAAACTTTAGCATGTGTTCAGCAACATATCAATGTTCCTCTGTCAACAATGACTCACCTCTAACCTGATAATTTGCACTAACATACACAGAAAATGTGTTCTTGTATGGCATTAGATGTTTCAGCATAAGGTAAGTTGCATTCCACCTAGCATTCATGTCCAAACCAAATTTATGAGGACGAACCCCATGAGCAATTCAAAAGAATTTGAATGATGCAATGCGCTATTTAGATGAATTAAGCCAGGAAATAGCTCTACGAAAATCCTCAAGTTTCACCTTAATACGTTTCAGTCCAGACTTAACAATTAGATTGATGATATGACAAGCACAATGTTGATGCATCAAACCAGCAGCATTAGCAGAACCACGGACATATGGCACCAATTTTGGAGTTAATTCAGTCATAGTAGAAGCATTAGCAGAGGCATTATCTAATGTAATTGAGAAAACTTTAGAAATTATCTCATACTCAGAAACAACTTACAAAATGCACTCAGCAATATTAACACCAGTATGAGAACAATCAATCAACCTCATGCCAACAATCGTCTTCTCTAATTCCCAATCATCAGTTACAAAATGAAAGACAACACTAGTCATCCTCCTTAGCATTACCAGATATCAGATGTCAAACAAACACAAGATGCAGTATTTAATAATTCTTTAACATCAGCTTGCTTCTGACAAAACAAAGTCTCAAGATCTCTAGTAGTAGTTTGCCTAGAAACATGTTTGTAATCAGGGGTATGAGCAGCACTCATATAATCTTCCCATGCAGATTGTTCACCAAAATTTAAAGGTAAATCTAGTCTAGCAATTAAACGACAAAGCTCTGACCTAGCAACATTAGCATTGTACTGAAAATGTCTAACATTACCATCACCATCAAAATACAAATGAGATTAAGAACTAGAGGAAGCAGCAAGGGCCTTCCTCTTGCAGGCTCTGATGTGCCGGCGCAAGTGGCTAGTACCACCAGTGGAAGGAGCAGAGAGGCAAGATTTACAGTAGTTGCAGATCGCACCTACTCTTACCTCCTTACCTCCGATGACTTTCTTCACCTCCTCCATTTCCTTCCACACGCCGGAGCGAGTAGCCCTCACCCTCCTCGCCGTCTTGGAGATGCTAGCCGTCGGACTATCATCAACATCAACCGGGGAAGAAGCCGAAGCCCCAACAATTGTGTCGGGTCCAACTGCAGCACCACCACCACCGCCAATGTCTGTGTCCACCATTGGGGTTGAGCCTGAACTCGCAAACATCCAGAGCCGGCGCGGCAGAGAAGAAGTGCGCAACGAATCGAAGGATGTGAGTTTAGGGATGGCACAGGCGGAGGAGGGCAAGGTCTGCCATCCCTGAGTGCGATGAAATAGAGGAGACGAGTACCGTCAGAGGGAGTCCGGCGAGATGCGAATCAGGCGACCAGTGCGATGATGAGGAGTGCGAGTGCGACGGTCGTGCGGCAGCGCTGCAGTGGCACTGCAGCGTGAGTGCGACTGGAGAATGGAGGCAGAGACGCGGAGGCGGAGTGAGTGAGGGATTAGGGTTGGAGGCGCCTAGAGAGTGGGGTTTTTATACTGCCACGTCTGTCGTGGCTAGGGTTTGCCTTGGTGGGCGGTGGGCGCGCAGGCCACCCGTAGTGGACCGACTGGGTCGTGCTCATGCCGGACTGTTACCAATGGCTACACATGCTGACCGTCGGGCCTCGTCGGGCTGCCTGTTTCGGGTCGTGTCGTGTCTGGCCCAACAGGCTTGGGGTGAAGCTCAGGCACGGCCCAAAGTGGGCTTCGTGCTGGCCCAGCCCAATTCATGCTGGGCCGTGCTCATGCCGGGCAAAAAAACCGTGCTTCATGTCGGCCCACTAAACCCGGCCGGCATGGTCAGGTTTACCTACAACTTAAAGCATGGGCAACTTTGTTACATTGCCGCGAATTTCTACTTTTCATGCAATGTTTCTATTAGAAATTTGTGATTTTCATGTCCTTTTCTAAAATGTATATTTGCAATTTGAGTTTGAACTCCGAAGTTGGGAGAGCTTTTTCCGCAGCGCCACAAGTAGTATCTGCACTTTTTCCTTGGCGCGTCTTTCGGGTGCACAAATGTAACCAGGCTGCTGGCTGATTGATTTCCATGATTGATGCCACTAGCAGCAATTTTTTTAGAGAAACAATATTTTTGCCACGGCCTTCTTTACAGGACGGTGCGAGACGGGGGCTCGAACCCCGCCGGCTCGAGCGCGCTCATGCGCCTTCACCCCCGGACCGCATCCCGTCCGCTAGCAGCAATTTTTCAATCTTTTTCATCGCCGTACTGCATGTTTGCAATTGTTTCGCCTTTTTTTTCCAAGATAGAGCCATGCAGATTTAAAAAAAAAACAAGTGCCCATCGTGTACTGCATTGCAGCCTTGCATGCTGGACGAGTGTGCCTGCCGGGGCTCCTGATGCTGCTTGCTTTTGGGTTTACCAAGGCACGACCCTGATTGTGGCTTTTTAAGCTGATCAGGTGATTGGCTGACCACGACACCAGCGCGGTCGAGATTCCGGCAGAAAAATCCCACGAAGATGGGTCGACCGGTCGATTCGCACGCAAGTGCAGCTTCTTTGGGAACAGGAAGGGTGATTCTTCTTTCCGTGCGTGCGCGCCTGGATTCTCCATGCCGCCCGCCGCGCACACTCACGTCTCGTCTTGGCGTGCACGCGCATTCGCATGCGCCGGTTTTGGCACCGAGGCTATCCGCACTGCAGACCGACAAAACGACGTTGACGGTATGCATAACGTTTTTTCCTCCGCACCGCAGATTGCTATTAGCAAACGGATACACTACTGCAGGCGTAGTATGGAGGCAACCTCTACCATCCAGTGATGGGCCCGCCAATGATACAATAAGTAAAGGAGCAGCATACAGTAGGTAATATAGTTCAACCCGGTGCAGCCATTTGGGTTTACAGATTGAGAAAATATTAAAAATAACGTGGGTCTCACCCTTTTGCAGATGCATATAAAGGATATGCGGTGCGGATAGCCTGAAAACGCTAGCCTTTTTCTTCTCACGTCGCCACAACCAGGATGCAATCCAATCCCTGGCGACGGGACCGCGGGAGCGGTAAAAGTGGCAGACGCTCAGCAAATTAGGAATTCGGACAGCGCCCTCGCAAGCGAGCTGCCTGCTCACTGTTCTCGTTGTGTTTCCTGCCGCTGCCGGCATCTTTGTTTGAATTGAACAAAGTCCCGCGGCCTCACTACTTTTTACCGACGCCCGCGGTACGGTACGGTGCTCACATTCTCCGCTCCGCCTGCGGGTAGGTTGCACTGGCCTGCAAAGCTACTGGCTTTTGGCTGTAATCGCTGCAATGCTTGTTCCTGATGGGGTTGTCGAGTGCAATACACAACGCTGCAGCTGGTGTAATGCAAACTCCGGTTACAGTTTGGGGGCTTTCGTAGGACCTGTTCCAACACATGAAATTTGCGGGTTTTCGTACGGGAGATTATAAGGGGGTGATTGGTTTGCCGTATCTGGTCCCAACCAGGCTCGTGGGATGCGGGGGCGCTTTGTGTTGGTTTGCCGCATGGGGTATCGGGCCTGGCCCGTTAGATGCAAAAGGCGACCC
>VSTD030002894.1:0-11382 GCA_008808055.3 Sporobolus alterniflorus
AAATTCCAGGAACTTGGAAGATTTGGATTTCGATAGAATTTTCCATTTAGGTGGGAAATCCAATTTTGAACACTTTTCATGTTGTGAACTTCTCCAAAATCTGCACAGATGTTGAATTATTCCAGGATTTGTTAGTACACTGATTTGACAACCCTGTAATCAGATAGGCTATTTGGAATTCTTATTGCAGGTGCATCAGAGCTTCAATTTGGATAAGGGTTACCTCATGGTGATCTACGAGTATTGGACTGTGATCTGGGAGGCATACATACACCAATTCTCAAGATCGAAGAAGATATCGAATTTCAAGTAGGGCTAATCATTAAGCCGAATACTAGAGAATGTTTCCAAGTCTGAAACTGAAACATATAGCCCGGTTTTGACCCTTGAAACAAATAATTCCCGACCTCGATAATTTTTATACGTCTGCACACATGGAGAGCAAGTCCTCAGGAACAATTGCTCTTTTGTAAGTGTGATCTAATTCAGCTTAGATAAATTACCAAAAACTACTGACTGAGCCTAATGGTCTACAATAGCAGAACTTGAAACTTGAAATTCGAATCCTGTCTCTAGTTCAAATTTCCACTTGACAATTGATTTGCTCTGGTCTTTGACTTAATTGTAAGTTAAGTGACTTGATTATGTTCTCTGTAACACGAGGTATTACAGCCCTCCCCCATTAAAAGAAATCTCGCACCGAGATTCTAAGGAATTGAAAATGCGAGTTCATAGTGCGGTTTACCTCGGGGGTAGGAAATCTGGAAAATTAGATCAGAGATAGTTCTCACGTTCTCAGGTTGCTTCATCTTCCAAACGATCGTTCCATTGAATCTTATAGAACTAGATGGTCTTCCTGCGTGTGGCTCTATCTTGTTGATCCAATACTTTGATCGGATAGCACTTGTAGGTCAAGTCGGGTTCCAGTGGAATGTTGTCTTCGACTGTCACATCTGTTGGGAGTTCAGACATCCTTTGAGTTGGGACATATGGAATACGTTGTGCACTCCAGACAGTCTTGATGTTAGCTCCACTCGGTACGCTAGAGGTCCATACTTCTCAAGGATAGGATACAAACCAATGTAATGAGGGGCGAGCTTTCCAAGTCACAATGTCTCTTGTCATCGGAGAGACTCGAAGGTATACATGGTCACCGACTTCAAACTCCAAGTCACAATGTCTCTTGTTAGTGTAGCTCTTTTGATGGGATTGAGCGGTCAATATGTTGGCTCGAATCTGTCTCACCTTGTCTTCAGCTTCTGTCACAATGTCAGGGCCAAAGATAACTCTTTCACCCCATTCAGACCAGCTCAACGGTGTGTGGCAGGGCCATCCATAGAGTGCCTCAAAGGGTGACATCTTGATGCTCTCTTGATAACTATTGCTATATGAGAACTCGATGAGAGGAAGATGCTCATCCCACTTCAGACCGTCATTCAGGACACAAACTCGAAGCATGTCTTCAATGATTTGGTTCACTCGCTTGGTCTGACCATCAATTTGAGGATGGTAAGCTGAACTTCAGATAAGATGGGTGCCGAGGCATTCGTGAAGTTGTTCCCAGAAATGTGCCACAAAGACAGATCCTCGGTCATATATGATGGTCTTCAGAATACCACGATAGCGGACTATGTGGGCAATATATAGCTCTGCATATTGTCTAGCCCTATACCTTGTGCCAATAGGTATGAAGTGCGCTGACTTCATCAAATGGTCCACAATAACCCATATCGAGTCATGGCCATGTGAGGTGCGGTGTAGACCCACAATGATGTCCATGCAAATGTCCTCCCATTCCCAATCAGGGATGCTCAAAGGCTGCAAGTTTCCGGCAGTTCTTAGATGGTCCGCTTTGAGTCTACGGTAGGTGTCGCACTCAGCCACATACTTAGCAATTTCCCACTTCATCCTTGTCCACCAGAATTTCTTCTTCAAGTCTTGGTACAACTTATTGGTTCCTGGATGAATGGAGTATCTGGAGCTATGGGCTTCATCCATTATCTTACGACGAAGTTCACGGTCTTTCAGAACCACTAAACGGTTCTTGAACCATAGAACTCCTTCAGCATCTTCATGAAAGCATTTCGCTTTGCCTAAACTCAACCTTCGTCGAATGTGTCCCATTCCGACGTCCACCTTCTAAACAGCAATGACTTCATCTTTGTTGGTTGGAACGAGAGTGATATTGGTCAATGCTCCATGTGGGATGACATGAAGACTATGTTCTTCTATATCCCAGCATGATGCAAGAGGCTGGACCATGATGTGGTTGCAATGGTGCTTGTGACTCAATGCGTCTACCACAACATTGACCTTTTCAGGATGATAGTGGATCTCTAGCTCATAATCCTTTATTACTTCCAGCCACATTCGTTGCCTCATGTTCAGATCGGGTTGAGTGAACAAATACTTCAGACTCTTATGATCTGTATAGATATGCACTAGATTACCCAATAGATAATTCCTCCAATCCTTTAGTGCATGGACAACTGCCAATAGCTCTAGATCATGAGATGGATAATGTTCTTCATGACGTTTGATTTGGCGTGAAGCATAGGCAATACCACGACCATCTTGCATGAGCACTCCTCCTATGCCCATGCCAGATGCATCACAATAGACATCAAAGGGCTTCTCGATGTCAGGTTGAGCCAATACAAATGAGGTGGTGAGAAGCTTCTTCAAGGTGAGAAAAGCCTCTTCACATTCTTCATTCCATTCGAACTTACCATCCTACTCTAAGAATTTAGTCATGGGCTTGGCAATCTTGGAAAAATTTGGAATGAATCGGTGATAGTATTCCGCTAATTTGAGGAAGCTACGAATTTGTGTTACTGATTTCGGAGACTTCCAATCATGCACCTCTTGAACCTTGCTTGGATCAACGGCAATACCTTTGGCGGATATGACATGACCAAGAAATGGAACCTCTTTCAACCAAAACACACAATTGCTGAATCTACCATAGAGTTGACGCTCCATAAGTCTTTGTAAGATAATCCGAAGATGCTTCTCATGTTCTTCATTCTTAGAGTAGATAAGGATATTGTCAATGAAGACCATGACAAATTTGTCCAACTCTGACATGAAGACGGAGTTCATCTGGTATGTGAAATGTGCAGGAGCATTGGTGAGTCCAAATGACATAACCAAATAATCATACAGCCCGTACCTGGTGGAGAATGTGGTTTTAGAAACATCTTACGAGCGGATCTTGATTTGATGATAGCTCGAACGGAGATCGACCTTGGAGAAGACTTTAGCACTAGCAAGTTGATCGAAAAGAATGTCGATGCAGGGAAAAGGATACTTATTCCTGTCAGTGATGGCATTCAAAGGTCGGTAATCGACACATAGTCTCCAGGATTGATCTTTCTTCTTCACAAACAAGGCTGGACAACCCCAGGGCGAGGAACATGGATGAATGTAACCCTTGTCCAAGAGTTCTTTCAATTGCACCTTCAACTTGGCTAACTCCTTGGCTGTCATCTTGTATGGTCGCCTAGAGATAGGTGTTGTGCCAGGTTGCAGTTCGATGCTGAATTCTACATCCCGATCCGGTGGCTTGCCAGGCAAATCTTTGGGAAATTCACAGACCATAGGAATGTCTTCTATGTTCTGAGTAGCAGCATGGTGTACCGATGTAGTGGCCGTAGGGGACCAAGCTAGTTGCAAAGCCACACTACCATGCTCTGGAGAGTCCAGATGTACTATCCGAGTAGCAGTGTCAAGCAATGCCCTGTGTCTCTTCATCCAGTTCATTCCAAATATCACATCAATCCCTTGTCCCTCTAGGACGATCAAACATGTCTTGTATACTCTAACCCCCTAGGTTGAGAGAGGGATTCACAACCACCTGCCTAGTGAAGATTCTTCCTCCAGGTGTACTAATCATGTAGGGTGTATGCATATACTCAATGGCCAACTGATGTTTTTGGGTGCATGCTATTCTGATGAAATCATGACTAGCTCCAGAATTAAACAAGATGACAATGGGATGTTTGTTCAGAGAAAATGTACCTACGAGGACTTGCTCGCCCTCAGGAATGTCCTCCATGGTGGTGTAGGTGACGTGACTGGTCTTTGGGATGGTCGCCTTCTGCCGACCCGGTGTGTTGCTCTTCTTTGGTGCGGTGCAGTCATGAGCAAAGTGGCCGGTATGACCACAGTTGAAGCAGGTGTGGGGGGTAGCTCCCACAGTAGGTGGTGCCGACAGACGTGGCACAGGCGGTGGTGGAGGTAGAGCCTTTTGTGCTGCCAGTTGGTGCGGACGCTGAGGTGGGCGGGGAGCCCACTGTTGCTGCTAGTACGGCTGACACGGCAGGTGGGTTGGGCGAGGAGGAGGGTACACCACCCTATACTTCAGTGGGAACTATTGGATGAAGTTGCCACGACCTTCCTCTTTTTGCTTTGCTTGGGAGCGCGGATCTTATCATCCACAATGAGGGCATTGCTGACGAAGTCTAGAAAGGTACCACCCATGCTAAGCGCAAGGCATTCCTACAGCTTGGTCGAAAGCCTGTTCCTGAAACAGTCCATCTTCTTCTCATCGATGTCAACCTGCTCTAGAGAATATTACGCCAGATGGTTGAAAAGCTTGGAGTACTCATGCACGGACCTTCCACCTTGCTTGAGGTCCATGAATTCTTGATGCTTCCGTCTCATGACACAAGTAGGGATGTGATGGGCGCGGAAAGCCTCACGGAACTCACCCCACAACAGTTGATAGTTCACAGGGCGAGTGGCAGTGTAGTTGGCCCACCACGCACATGCATCACCCCGTAGTTGTTGTGCAGCGAAGAGAGTCTTCTGAGTCTCAGTGCAATGCAGGAGCCCAAACTTGGACTCAATCAGGCGAAGTCAGTTGTCGGCTTCTAGAGGCTCTCCTACCTCTGTGGAGAGCGGTGGGTGAGTGGTCGTGAAGTCCCCATAGGTGGTGGGAGCTTGAGCATTGTTGTTCCTAGCCCCATTGCCTCCATGAGTTGGGGTGGAGTTGGCCACGAGCTGCCGCAGCAACTCAATTTGCTCATCCCGAGACTCGAGGATGGAGGCAATAGCTTCGACCAAGGTCGGTGGCGCGGATGGGTTCCCGTTCGGCAAATCGGGCATGGGGTCACCCCTCCAGTTGTGAGTGTTCACCATTTTGTCATTCAAATGAGGCACCGTTAGCTGAGAAATCAACATTCCATCATAATACAAGATTAGGTAACTGTATAGGTGACAACTCAAGAATAAAAAGAAACAAGGTGAAATTTGTTCTGACTGCACAATAAACTCAATTCTTCAGTTATGGTAGCCTGATGTCCAGATTCCATCTTAGCACTGAACATATAAGATGTATAAAATTTTCTCCTCTTTCCAACGGTTACTCATACGCCCTGATACAGTAAGTGGTTTAAGAGTTATGGTGTTTCAAAGTCGACCGGGCTGCTGAAATTCTGGGCTGGTCAGATTTGAGCAACCGAATTTCTTTGCACTTTTGAGCTCAATCCAAATAAAATCTCAGGAAACTCCCAATACCAATCTCGTAGTTAACTTCCTAAACTTTGCATTCATTACTCATATACTCAAATCTGGTGAACATGGAAAAAGTTATGGCCATCAGAACCCAATGCACACATTCAGAATTTTTCAGCAACAACTTCACACATCCAGCATCCCATCACATAAATAAGTAGTTCCAATATGAGTACATCCACATACAAAATATCATAAGTTCAACCACGTACTCTTATGCCATCATATCCAAAAGAGACTCTAGCTAGTCTAGTACTAGAAGTCCAAAAGCTACCACACTCCTACGACCACTAGGAACATAGAGGAACAAGCTAGTTATCCTCCACTCCAGACAGACCCTCATCCTCTTCAGGGTCCACCACGGGATCCTCATCCCGAGGAAGTAATTCATATAGGTGCTCGACCGCGTCCTACAGCTCTGCGGCCAGAGCCTGACTCATCGTGAGCGGCGCGTCCCTCTCGTGTAACTCGACCTCGAGGTTGTGGATGTAGTTCTAGGCGATGGTCAACGCATCCTGAGCGTGCTGCAACCATGTACGGGTGTCATCAAGGAAGTCGGACTTGACATCGCAGCTATGGTATGCCCTCATGAACTCGTCATTCAATGCCTTGTTCTGTGCCTCAAGATGATGGTTCTGCTGGAGGTGCTCTCGGTTCCCCTTCTGGATGTCTTGGATGGTGTGGTTCTGCTCCTACACCCAGTAGTTGTACTCTTCCAGGCGCATATGCTGGAAGGCACCAGTCGTCATGGCCTCCTGATGCAGGGAGCTCACGTGCTGGGCATAGCGTGCGGTGAACGTCCAATCTGCATGGTACGTATCATGCTCGGGGTCGCCAACGGCGGCCAAGCGCTCGCTCCAAACTACGTTGACCTCATTCCGGATGGGGGCAAGACAACGGCGGTGCCGTCGAGGCCCGGCAGGTGGTGCTAACAAAACTCCATGAGGGCCTGGTGGGCAACCCTCTCCAGAGCATCGTCGAGGTCATCACCCTCGGCCGTGGTGAACCAAGCCATCATGCTTGGGACAGAAGGGTGAGTTAGGATGTCCACGTGGACCACACAAACTGAACACCCAAACTCACGGTATGGATGGCTGCAGTATGCAGGAGTCCCCGTGTAGCCAAAGTGGTGTAGCATGTCCCAGAGCAGCATCGACAAACCGGGACAGTGCAACCCATTGCAACGAAGCCATACGTCGGCTCCAAGGGTGATGTAGGGGTAGTCATCAATCTATCGAAAACTAAGGAGAAATGGATCAGCATTTCATCCACCTTACAGAGGCAACCACCAACTCAATATAACCTCCAATAAGAAAATAAACCCAAATTTGCACTGTTGGCAGAATTCTGTTTCAGTCCGACCACAGTTTCAATAATTCTGATTTATTGAAATTGGAGTAGATTCAAGGAAAATCACCAATATAAGAGTTGTAGATAATTTTGAGGCCTTTCCAGAAAGTACCAACACACCCTTATAAGACCCACAGTACAGGAGTTATGGCTTTTGCAAACTAAGGTGCTGCTGGAATTTATTCTTAGGCCGGACAAGACACCTAGATGAATTTGGAATTTGAGCTTACCTCGGATGAGAAACTGGATGAACCTTGAATGCAGGGTCCTAGAGAGTTTTATAACCTTTCTAACAAATGGTAGAACTCAAGATTTCAATTCCAAACCAAGAAGTTATGCCCGAATAAAGATGGTACAAGTCAAAAGATGCGATTTTCAATTCCAAGTAGTTGTTTAAGTTTCTTTCGGTTTCATCTTTTGTTGGATTGTATAGTTTTCAAGTTCATCTTATTCGTGCACATGCATATGTAAGATCTTGACAAATGCCGGTCCTATACGTTCCTCACCAAAAGAAAATTGTGCCAAATATAGACGGCGTACGTATAATTGTTGGCAAATCGCACTCATTGCCATGTCTAGTTCTAGAGGAATGACTTACGCAAACGTGGTTAGTGTACTTGCAGAAAAGCACAATATGTTACATACATCACCACTTATCCCTCAAGTGGCGCTCACATGTTTAACGCTGCGTGGACAGAGCTACATATGCTACAAGAACACATTCACATCTTGCAGAAGTGGCCACAAGACATTCTCAGGTTTCTACTCGCCCTGGGTACCTAGTCATAACTATTTGCACGATGGGCACGTAGCCCCTACCGCACGATAGGGACTATTCTTAAGCAAGCCTCGTCTTGAGGGGACGGGTCCGGTATTCACATCACCTGGCAGGAGGAAACTTACCTTCTTACCTTTTCATCGGTGCGTTATTACAGAAAAGTAAATTGCCAGAAGTAAAGGCAGAAAATAAATCCCAGTTAGCTTGCCACCTATTAAAACTAGTATAATCCTTATACGGGCCTCTAATTGTTTCCTCACCGTATGTTTTCAAAAATATGGCCAGACATGACGTATTACACCTGTGAGGCTCTGATACCAGCTGTGACATCCAACCCTTAAGCAAGGATGATTAGTCTCGCCAGGATCTCCACGGGACACCATTACAGGAGTAATAATTGTAAAGTAATACATCACATACACACAGCCCGAATAAAAGTGAGTTATTACATTGATTATTCGCTTACGACATAGAGTTTATTAGAGTGAAATGTTCGAGTTTCAAAAACATAACGGAAGCGATACATAAACTAACTCGACGGATATAAGGGCTCGCATCGAGCCCTAAGATGTGAAGTCCCACAACGTCTCTTCAAAGCTTCGGCTCTCAGTTGACTTTCCATCATTCTGGTGGATCACCATTGGGCCACACAAACTTTCCACAACAGCCACAATACTCAGGCATTTTTGTACACAATGATTTTACAAGCAAGGATTGGACAACTAAAGCTCAGCAAGACTTACCCTTCAATGTGGCCATAAATAGACGACTCCTAGCATGCAAGGCTATGGTGGAATAGCTTGAACCTCCAACTCCAGCTCCTCGTTCCAGGGGTCTAGCGAGTGTAATAAGAGACTAATATTAGCATGATGCACATGACATGGTCAAATAAAGTTGGCAACAACAACTAAGAGGTACATCTACTTCATATACATATTTAAAGATTTTTCCTTTTATTTTCTATTCTTTTACTATTCAAAGCGATACTAAAAATTTAATAACATGAAGCCTAGAGGGATCCTGAGTGTTCCTATTTACTGCAGGCAAAGGTGGGCAAAATGAACCTACAATCCAACGCTGAAAATTTTTTAGAATAAGGAACATTTCTGGTGATTTAATTCAGCTACAACAAGGATTAATAGATGATAATTATTCTGGATAGAGAAAATCAATGAGCTATTTTATGTGGTCTTATAAACAGGGCGGGAAATGATATGTAAATAACCAGGTCAAGATATTGCATATATGTTTTTGTAGTAATTTAGTAATGTTTGGATTCATGACATTTTATACAGAGATTTATCAAGGGATTGACAATAAGATCAAGCTTTTTAGGTAGATCTATGCACAGGGATCCTACAAAATTTTATTTTGTATTTTTTTGATTCTCATACAAGTTTCTATGGATTTTAGAATTTTGGACCTATATCTGGATTTGAAAGGAATTCGAAATGGAAATAAAAAAAATGAAATGAAATCGGCCTCTGGGCTGAATCTGGCCTGTAGGTCGGCTGGAAATGAGTCCTCACGGCTCGGCCAGTGCAGCCACGACCATTCTTCCTCGGCGTGTCGGCCTGGGGTGCAGGTGGTGCCGGACCGAGGCGGCGGCCCGGTCGGTCGGGGCTACCAGGCGGTGGAGAAGCCTGGCGGCGGTGACCATGAGCATAGGGGTGGCCTGGTGACGCCGTTTCACAGCATAGGAGGCATGGGCGCTCACCAGAACCGACCGGCGGCAACAGCTTCTTCAGTGGCAGCGGGAATGTCGTGCAGGCGGTGCTCCGGTGACCTGTGGTGGAGGGAGGCTGCACAAGAAGCTACTGTGAGATCACTGGTTCTGGCAGCAAGGGAAGAATGGGAGGAAGACAGGTGGCTCACCGGCCCTCACCGTCGGTAGGGAAGAACACACTGTCGCGGAAGCTTTGCAGAGAAGAAAAAGAAAATGGAGACGACAGTGGGGCTCGGCTCTTATAGCTGCGAGGATAGGAGGGGCCCGCGGTGGGGGGATGCTGGCGCACCAGAGCAGGGCAGCCGGGAGGTTGACGGGTGGACCCCCTCTGCTACAGTGCCCTTTTCCAATTATTCAAAGATTTCCAAACTGATTCAAATTTGAATGACGCAAAGATGGCCTTCCATTGCTATTAAATTTTCAATAAAACTATGGGCATGTGGGTATTGAAATAAGGAACAAATTTCCTTATTGGTGTTTTTCGAAATTTGGGACATAATTTGAATTAAAAATAAGAGAACCAAATTGAGTCAAATTTGACTGATTTTAAATTCCAGGAACTTGGAGGATTTGGATTTCGATAGAATTTTCCATGTAGGCTGGACATCCAATTTTGAACACTTGTCATGTTGTGAACTTCTCCCAAATCTACACAGATGTTGAATTATTCCAGGATTTTTTAGTACACTGATTTGACAACCCTGTAATCAGATAGGCTATTTGGAATTCTTATTGCAAATGCATCAGAGCTTCAATTTGGACAAGGAGTACCTCATGGTGATCTACGAGTATTGGACTATGATCTGGGTGGCATACATACACTAATTCTCTAGATCGAAGAAGATATCGAATTTCAAGTAGGGCTAATCATTAAGCCAAATACTAGAGAATGTTTCAAAGTCTGAAACTGAGACATGTGGCCCAGTTTGGACACTTGAAATAAATACTTCCCGACCTCGATAATTTTTGTAGGTTTGCACACATGTAGAGCAAGTCCTCAGGAACAATTTCTCTTTTGGAAGTGTGATCTAATTCAGCTTAGATAAATTACCAAAAACCGCTGACTGAGCCTAATGGTCAACAACAGCAGAGCATGAAACTTGAAATTCGAATCCTGTCTCATGTTCAAATTTCCAGTTGACAATTGATTTGCTCTAGTCTTTGACTTAATTGCAAGTTAAGTGACTTGATTATGTTCTCCATAACATGAGGTGTTACAGTTACTCATACGGCTCGTTTCGACATACGGTTTGGTTTCTACAGATTTTTGAAGTCAGGTTACAGTGTTGAACTGATTCCGGACAGACTGATGTAGGAATTGAATTCTGAGGTTTAGGGCCTAGGATGAGTGAGACTTGCTAGGGTCTGAAAACAGATTTGGGAGGACTCTAAGTCAGCTTTCTGACGCCTACTCAAACACACATTTCGGATAGATGTAGCAATGGATACGGCCGTTTAAACACAGCCCATGTGCGGAGTTCGACGGTTACTGAAAACTGATCAAGGAGGTCTTAATGGCTTGCCATGATCCGGACGGCGTAACTTACAACTTTCTAACTTGATTAGTTAAGTTTGTTGGTTAAATGACTTGATGATGCAACTCGTCCTCATCAAAAGAAAAGAAACGATGCACTAAGGTGAATCGTTTGGATATGGTGGCATAAGCGCACTCACACATCATTACTATCGATTTAACCTATGGTAGTGTACCTATAGAAAACGGATAAAGCATCCCCATCATGGACTTTTCACTAATATCCCCATATAATGAGCTTTTTAGTAACATCCCCCTAGTGGGCTTTTCACTAACAAGTTCCTACATGTAAACATAAATAACCAAATAATTTTCCTAAACAGAAAAAGAATCCTAATAGTTCTACAAAGTCACAAACAACAAAATAAGCTAAAAAACAACAAAAGAGGTAACACACCAAAATCACCGCATACCTTTGCCAACATAATTCTGAAGAGGTATTACGAACAAATATGTTAGCTTGCCACCTTAAGAAAC
>VSTD030002895.1:0-11381 GCA_008808055.3 Sporobolus alterniflorus
CCAGCAGAGCTTGCAACTCACCTTTGACAAGCTCTCCATGTGTTTCTGCAACAAGAAAACAGTGGGGGGCTCAGATGTGAAAACAAAAATATTTTTAAATTATATCTTGTGACGACAATTCACACGCAAACTCAAATGAAATAACCAAATAAAAACTCGAATCGACAAAAAAAAGAATACAATACAATGACTTCTGAGGAGGTCACTCATCTTAGTACTACTCTCACCCAAGCACCTTAAACTTTGAAGTTCTGATGGGATCTAATGCTTAATTACTGATATGATCACATCTGACATACATCACCTTATGAATCCATTTATTATTAGTTCTCGGGTTGACACATTCATTACTGCATGCTTTTCAAAACATTTGACGTGATGAGAGTACCATGTGGTAAACAATATTATTTCAGACCAAATAACATTTTTAAAACAAAATATTTTTGAATTATCATATTCGACAACAATTTACGTGGAACTTGAATGAAATAACCACAACCACAAGCACATATCCCACAGATCTTATCGCCTCCATGACTCGCTTCTTGTAGTCCCTCTGAGCTGGTGTGTGTAGGTCATGTCTTTGTCAAGGATTGAAATATCCATATGAGTTAAAAAACCGATGGTCACCGGTTTCTATGAAATTTGCAAAATTCATAAATATCAATCAAAATTCAGTTTAAAATTCAATTTTCAAAATTTAGAAAAATAAAATCGAAACCAAACAGAATCGTGATAAATCAACCGATTAGCTCGATTTACCATTTAGTTTCTTCGATAAATGGCAGAGGGGAGAATAGGATCCCACATACTTACCACCATGAACAAGATAAAGATGAAGGGGAGACTATCTCGCAGTGGGGACTAGCAGCGCCAGCTACAACCCATGAGAGATCCAGCTGCTACTCGCCCCACTGCGACGGCACCATCTCCTGCACGCGTCCGCCGATGAAGATGAAGCTCACAACACCACAACAGCAAGCGCCGCCATGAAAGACGGTGTGAACTCGGGGATCGGATCGAGGGAAAAGGAAGAGAGGGGAACGACCCCGTGGTGAGGTGATGGCAAATTAATTGTCGGGTTGTTCACCACCGGCATGACCCATGAAGCGTCCACGACCACACCCCAGTCTGGGCGTCGAACCGTGCCACGGAGGATCCGGACACCCATCTCATATCAAACACGATTACAAGCATCCGTCCTATAACATCGCACCCAAGTATTGAAATATTGATATACGTCGAGGAAGCAAGGAGTTTTCCATAAAGGTGCGGTCGACAAGGACACAATCTAGCAAAGCGGTGGCTAAGGATTGAAATATCGGGTGCAAAAAATGGTGGAGAGGGGAACGAACGGTTTTTTAGAAAATCGAGCGATTTTCTTTTCCCCCATGATTTTTACATTATTTTCCACTTCCATGAATTGTCTAGGACGCAATACTTCAATTTTTGAATTTTGGTTTTGACAAAAAAAATCTTCAAACACATTATAGTTTTTTAGAATTTTTTATTTTAAAATTTTCAACTTTCCAAAAAAAATGAAATTAAACCAATTGATTTTTATGAACCATCAAAACCAGTTGGAACCAATTTTATCGACTTTAGATAATATTGTAATCCATGGTACTTGTTGGCCACAAGGAACATGTAGGTGGAGATCCAGATTTTTTTTTATTTTGGCCCCTTTTTAAAAAAAATCGAGAAATGAACCGAGTCAAAACTTATTTCCAAGATCTAGCTTGTTTGAGTAGCGCCAGTTAGGTTGGCGCGACTCATGGCGTAGACTCATGGCTTGGTGCCGATGTGACACTACGTTGGCCTGAGTCGTATCAAGCGTACTGATGTGACTCAGTCGTGCCTACTACTGTGCTGCGACTGACGGGTCATTTATCGTATGACGTGTGGGTGCTATTCGGCTGAGTCATGCCAATGCGATTGGTGCGACTCAGGTGTTTAAACCACCGTGCAACACTTTCTTTCTCCTCTCTTTATCTCTCCTCCTCTCTCTCTCTCTCTTGCAACCGAGCGACCCCGCCGCCGCCGCTCCGTTCGCCGCCACCAGGAGGCTCCATCCGGGCACCATTCGCTTGAAACTCGGTCCTTCTCCTCTCCAAATGTAGCTTCTACATTTGAACCGTGTAGATTTAGTTTTTATTACTTCTATTGCTTTGTATATGGTTTATGGATTTTTTGACAACGTTAGAGTATGGATTGATGTAGGTTGTATAAAAAATGTAATTACTTATTTGTACGTAGATACTTGATTAAGTAGTCATTTTTTTAACTAGGTGGTATGAGCGAATAACAAACCGGTTAATTTAAAAACAACCATTACTAATTGATTACAGTCTAGTTGCTTCGGAATCTCAATGATGATAGAAATGTAGGCGAGACTTTTACTCCTACGAGGCTGGTTCCAACCACGGTTCGCACCGGGGGCGGTAGTGCCTGAACAATGGGTAGGACCGCCTGCTTACGGTGATGTGGAGGGGAGAGAGAGCGGCAGGGTTTGAGATTGCCCGGACCAGCCGGTAGCGTCCGTGTTGGAGCTGATTCGGGCACTACCGCTCATTGTTGGGGTCACTGGGCGGTAGCGAGCTGTCGCCTTCTGATTGGTCTGTTTAAATTCAAATTTGATCGTTTAATTATGAATTTGACTGTTTGAATACAAATTTCACCTTTTTGATCGTTTGAGGTCCAAAAATAGAAAAAATCTAAAAAATTAAATTTCATACCACATCCCCATATAAATATCGTTTGAGGTCAAAAATTCAAAAAAAATCAAAACTAGTCATTTATTTTATGTATCATATTTTAAATTTTTATACAGTCATTTTCTCAAATTTGTTGGCCAAAAAATGAATTCTAAAATGGGAGTCGTTTTCTTAACTTTGTTATCCAAAAATGAATTCTAAAATGGTTAAGTGTGGAATGATGGTGTTGACTGGGAGAGAGAAGTGTGATGTGGTTGATGTTGATGTGCCTATGGGCTGGATGCTGTAGGCTGCTGTTGGAGCGCTGGTAGTCAAGAGGGAGAGAGAAAGCTGACATGGTGTGATCGAGATTGAGATATAAACAACCTACCACTGGAACCAGCCTGAACTTTTAGGTGGTGTTTTGTTAGGGAATCTGAGAGAACGGAATGACTCCACTCCAGATTCTGAAATGGCTTCACTCCATGTTTGGTAGATAGAACATAGCGGCTCTATTTTTTGTTTGGTTCAAGAGTGATTTGGTAGGAAGCGGGACGGAGGGCCGGGGAATAGGGGAGGGAAAGGTAGGTCGACGGCGGGAGAAGAAAAATCGCCTAGATTGGGGGCACGATAGGAGTCTCACCTCAGGAGCTATCAGGAGACTTGCATTGTGTGGAGAGAAAATGAGAGCTCAGGTCTGTGATGTTTTTTCGAGCAGGATGGTTCAAGATATGAGAGGAATATTCATGTTCGTGGAACCACTCCGCTCTCCAGCTTTTCAACCAAACAACACCAAAAGTAGAACGGAATGGCTGCGTTTCACCTAACTCCTGAACCAAACGCCATATTACTCTTCCCAACAAGCAACATCATGGACTTTTACTCTTCCCATAGAATTTTATTCTTCCGAACAAAAAACAATACTGACGGCATGTACAATCCTGACTCTTGAGTCGTTTTTAGGGTAAGTACAAAAATACAAGAGACACTCAATTGTAATTTCTTAGTCATCTTTTATGTTTAGAGAATCATTTCATGGGCTCAGTGTTGTACCTGCCCTAATAAACTTTCCCAAGCAGAGTGTGCTCACCCTCCCTATATGGGCTAGGGATTTTCTTTTTTCTCTCTCTTCTTTTTTACTTTAGGGAATTTTGTAGCATGTTATAATTAATATTTTTATGATACTTTTTTCACCACAATTCTTCTCTGTGGATCTAGTTTTTTCACAAATTTTTCCAAATTTCAAAATTTTGAATGTAAATCGATCGGTTTTTCAATCATGCCACGACAGATTTTGGCTGAGAAGAATAGAGAGTTGGCCACCGCTTCCGTACTCCAGACCAATGAGTGAATCGTACGATGTACCCTTGACATGATTTGTTATTTCCCAATAAGAACAGAGAGGACTTCTCCTCGAAATGAAAATAAGAAGGCAGCAGCCATGTAAAAAGTTGGGTCAATGTGACGGCAGATTTGCTCGACATGAACAACATGATCAGAAAGTTTCTATGTCCTTGTGCCGCAAGGGAAATCTTAACCAAAGAAAGCGTGTTTTATTGGCATTTGTAATCAAGGCTCTCACGGTCAATTTGTCAGAAAGCTATACTCTCACTGAGCTAGCCTGAGTTTAAACCTTGATTTTGACCTTAATAATTTTCTTAGTCAAGATTTCATTTTTTTCTATTAGCATTCGTACTCTTGTCACCGATCATTTCCGTCAATATTATTATTGAATCCATCCACGGCAGAGGCAGAAGCAGAAGCCAGATCTAGCAACAACTCTCACTAATAAACTACTACTCTGTACAGCAAGTTTCAGTATTTTACTAATTTTGACTTTCTGTTCTCGATGGTGCTAGCTAAGGCACTTGTGAATATATATAAAATGAGAAATCCTTGGCCTCTTGTTCCGAGCACCGTGTAACATGCGCCACTCACCTGCCAAATCCAAATCGCCATGGATCTCTCTTCCCTGATGAACTCATCCTCTGCTCTCCAGCTCGTCGTCCTGCTCCTCCCTCTGCTCTGCTACTTGTTCTACAACCTGCGCCAGGACCCCAAGAAGCAGCCTCGCGCCCATGGCCTCAAGTCGTACCCGGTCCTCGGCACGCTCCCGCACTTCGTCAAGAACATGGACCGCTTCCTCGAATGGTCCACGGACATCCTAAAGCAAGACCCAACGCACACCATGTCCTTCAAGGTGGCCGGCCTGACCGGCGGCGCCATCACCGCGCACCCGGCCAACGTCGAGTACATCCTCAAGTCCAACTTCGCCAACTACCCCAAGGGCGAGCTCACGGTGTCCATGATCGAGGACTTTCTCGGACGCGGCATCTTCAACTCCGACGGTGAGCAGTGGCTGAGGCAGCGCAAGGCCGCCAGCTACGAGTTCAGCAAGCGCTCGCTCCGGAGCTTCGTCGTCGACGCCGTCCGGTTCGAGGTCATCGAGCGGCTGCTGCCGCTGCTGGATCGAGCAGCGCGCGAGGGGCGGGCGGTGGACGTGCAGGACGTGCTCGAGCGCTTCGCCTTCGACAACATCTGCCGCGTGGCCTTCGGCGAGGACCCGGCGTGCCTGGCCGAGGAGGGCGTGGCCGCGCCCGAGAGCGCCGAGTTCATGCGCGCGTTCAACGACGCGCAGCACGCCGTTACGGCGCGGTTCATGTCTCCGGTCAAGTCGCTGTGGCGCCTCAAGCGGCTGCTCGACGTGGAGCCCGAGCGGCGGATGCGTAAGGCGCTCGCCACCGTCCACGGCTACGCGGACAGGATCGTCCGCGAGCACAAGGAGCGGGGACGCGAGTGCAGGGACGACTTCCTGTCGCGCTTCGCCGAGGCAGGGGAGCACAGCGACGAGGGCCTCCGCGACGTGGTCACCAACCTCCTCCTCGCCGGCCGCGACACGACGTCCTCGGCGCTGACTTGGTTCTTCTGGCTCGTATCCACCCGACCCGACGTCGAGGACCAGATCGTGCGCGAGATCCGAGCCGTGCGCGCGAGATCATCCAGCAGCCCTGATGCCGCGACCTCGACGACGTTCAGCTTCGACGAGCTGCGCGACATGCAGTACCTCCACGCGGCCATCACGGAGTCGATGCGGCTGTACCCGCCGGTGGCCGTGGACACGCACAGCTGCAAGGAGGACGACTTCCTCCCCGACGGTACGTTCGTGGGGAAAGGGTGGCTGATGAGCTATTCCGCGTACGCGATGGCGCGGGTGGATGACGTGTGGGGCGAGGGCTGCGAGGAGTTCCGGCCGGAGCGGTGGCTCGGCGAGGACGGCGCGTTCCGGCCGGAGAACCCGTTCAAGTACCCGGTCTTCCACGCGGGGCCCAGGATGTGCCTCGGCAAGGAGATGGCCTACATCCAGATGAAGTCCATCGTGGCGTGCGTGTTCGAGAGGTTCCGGTTCCTCGGTGGCGAGGGGAGGCCCGGGCTCCTGCTCTCGCTGACGCTGCGGATGAAGGGCGGCTTGCCGATGCAAGTACACAAGAGGACGGAGTAGGGAAAATTGGTTTGTGGTGGTGTTTTCGTCTTGCTCCAGAGCAGGATATCGTTACCGACGATATGGGAGGATAGACCAATCTCGATCACAAAGAGAGCGAATAGACCACATCGAGCATCGAAACAGGTGATGCTGAAGTCCTGCGAAATGCCAGTGCACCAACAGTAAAATCACTGTTCTTTATATGCTAAGGCATCATGCATATCTGTTATTGGTACATTGCTTTGCTTTACATCTGATCCCATGATGACATGAGTGGATGATTTCAAGTTTTTGAAAGGACTAGTGTGTAGTTGGGCGCTTACAAATTCCGCTAGCTAAGCCTAAGAGGCATCACTGAAGCTATCCTATAAAACGTCGTCCAGAGGAATGGTTTTCATCCAGCTGTCTGTTCCTCCTCATTTCTTCTTGAAGGTAATAGCATTAAGTCTCCTCCGGGATCGCCGGCATGCGCTGCTTCTCTTCCTCCACCTGCTCCAGCAGAGCTTGCAACTCAGCTTCTGACAAGCCCTCCAGGCGTTTCTGCAACAACAAAAATAGTCAGTGGAGCTCAGATGTGAAACCACAGAATACACAAGTGCATATCGCACACAGATCATGTCACCTACATGACTTGCTTCTCGTAGTCCCTGAGCTGGTGCGCGTGGGCCATGTCCTTGTTGGCCACCCGGAACATGTAGGTGGAGATCCACCCCACTGTCATCCCGAGCACCACGAGCAGCTGGACCACGTTCCCGGCCTGCACTGGGTCGACGCCGAGAAGCTGCACGTTTTCGGCAAGGCCGATCTATCGTGAGCCGCTGTCTAACAGAGCAGCTGCAAATGAACAAGGCCGGGAAACAAAACAAAGGGAGCGGAGACCTCGAGCCCGGACTTGAGGCCGACGCCGATGAGCAGCACGTCTTTCCTCGTGTACCCGAACGGCGCCTGCAATCAACGTTGGTGCGCGTGCTTTCAGTTTCAGAACATCGCTATTAGAGGTATTGGGCAGGCATGAGCTACCTTCTCCTGCTTCGTAGCTTGGGAGGTGCTGCTTCGTGGCACCAAACGCCTCACCGATCCGCGCACTTCGCTCGGCGACGACACGATTTTGGCTGAGAAGAATAGAGTTAGGCACCGCTTCCGTGCTCCAAACCAGCGAGCGGATCGTACGACGTACCAGAACCGCGAGGGGGCAGGCAGCCGATCCTCGTGCCAGAGCAGACGCCGCGGGCGGGGAGACGGATGAGAGGGGAGGGGCCGGAGCCATGTTCCGCCCACACGCGGCCCCTTCCTTTATCTTATCCGCAGCCGCCTGACAAGAGGACTCTGCCGAGCCGCGCGTACGCACGAAGCGAGAAATATCGCTTCGTCTGGACTGGATAAGGCGTTGCTCCCGCGAGAACCAGTCGCGCGCACGCGAGCCCGATTCCTTCCTCGCCCACCATGGCCTCATCAGTGTTCTCCCCGCTCTTCCCCTCGGCCCGACTGCCCGCGTCCGGCTCGCGCTCTCCTGCTCCTACTCCTCCTCACGCTGCCTCCGTGCCATCGACGCACGACGCCGCGGTCGTCGTCAGCCACAGGAGGGAGCTGGTGCTGGGGACGGCGCTGGGCGCGCTGTTCCTGCACGCGTCGCTGCCCGCCGCGGCGCGCGAGGTCGTGGTCGGATCGTTCCTGCCGCCGGCGCCGTCCAACCCGGGCTTCGTCTTCTTCCGAGCCACGCCTAAGGACACACCCGCCCTCCGCGCCGGTGACACGCCTCGTCTCGATTCTTGTGTCTTGACGCACTTCCTGTGTCCATGTAATTGAGCAAGCTCGCTCATTTCTGACTGCCGATTCGTTTCCAGGCAATGTGCAACCGTACGAGTTCGTCCTGCCGCCCACCTGGAAGCAGGCGCGGGTCGCCAACATCCTGTCGGGCAACTACTGCCAGCCCAAGTGCGCCGAGCCGTGGGTGGAGGTGAAGTTCGAGGACGAGAAGCAGGGCAAGGTGCAGGTCGTGGCGTCGCCGCTGATCCGGCTCACCAACAAGCCCAACGCCACGATCGAGGACATCGGCAGCCCCGAGAAGCTGATCGCCTCCCTGGGGCCCTTCGTCACCGGCAACACCTTCGACTCCGACGAGCTCGTCGACACCAAAGTCGAGAAGATCGACGGCCAAACCGTAACAACTGAACTCTGATCACCCGCCCGCCTTGTACTAGCTAGTACAATTCCTCTGCACCAAATGTGAATCTCTCTCTCTCTCTCTCTCTCTCTAATTGGTTGATTCTGTTCTTGTGATCGATGCAGTACTACAGCTACGTGTTGGAGACTCCACTTGCACTCACCGGTTCACACAATCTGGCCAAGGCCACGTCCAAAGGGAACACCGTGGTGCTGTTCGTCGCAAGCGCCAGTGACAAGCAGTGGTCGTCGTCTAAGAAGGTTCTCAAGGCCATGGTGGACTCGTTCCAAGTATGATTCGTTGCAGCAACTGCAGTTTCAGGCGTTTGAGTTGATTTGACTACTAAGCTCTGAAATTGATGAGGTATTCTGACGAGGCAAACTAGTGTTTTCTGAGGCTTGGTGATAATAAGATAAGAAAAGAACAACTTCCTTGGAGTTTTGTCATAAGGTGACGATGTTGTCCATAGCTTATCCGACAGAATTGATTGGTTACTTGTACACTACAGCGAGGACACATATTATTTTCGATCTTAATCAGTACGTATATCAAGCTCAATATGTGACTACAATCAAATCTTGCCTGCTCTTCAGATCTTCCATGCAAAAAATGTTCAGTGTCGGGTTCGATTTTTTCATCCTAGACAATTCTGAAGTCAACAATTTTCTCTTTAAAGTTGCATAGAGTCAAATTAAATCAATAACTTGCCTCATCATGAACGCTACCTCAAAATCGTAAGTAGTTTGAGTAACATGAATACACTAGAACAAGAGCTCCTCAATTTGAGGACACCCTATCAACCCGGGCATTCACACGGGCTTGACATGTCTTTTATCATATAGCACACATATTCAAAATTAAACAAATATTTCATTTATAACATCTGGATACACAATTATTCAATCTAGATTTCAAGTTCAACTTGGGTATTTCACACTAACATATTTGCCCTATAATCATGGAGACAATGTAATTACGTTTGAAGTCCCAGCAAGCCACCATAGTACTTCATCCATCCTCAAATATTTATTGTCTTTGACTTTTATACCAACTTTAATTAAATGAGAACACGGGCAATCCATGTTACAAATTGAATGATGAGTTGGAGAAAAGTTTACACTGAATTCTACAACTCATACACGGAGAAGAGAATAGAATTCACGTTACTCATTTAATGTATAAGTTACACCGATACTTCATACATATCCGATACTTCGACACATCGATACTTCTTTAATACCGTATTAGCGGCATATTAGAAATATAATATAATAAAATAAATCATGATACTTATCCGATACATTTGGATACTTTGTGGATACTCCATAGCATGAGAATAAGAGAGAAGAAAGATGATCTTTTAATATGTGAGGTAGGACAATTTTAATAGGTATGTCATATTTAATCTTTATAATATCATTGTATTATTAGAATAAATTTCAGCATGAGAACAAGTACTAATTTTATTATTGATATTATAATTTATCAAACATTATCTTTTCTAACTTTGAGCGTTATCTTTACACTGAATTCACGTTACAAATGGAGAAAAAATTACACTGAATTCTGCAACTCATACACCAAGAAGAGAATATAATTCCAAACTGTAACATTTCCATCCTGCATTCAATCTTATGGAGAACACAGAAAAAATAACAAATGATATAATTCATCATTCATACTTAGGTAAAATTGTGATGACAAGAATTCATACATAGTAGCAGAACATCCGAACCTAAGTCAGGGTAACACTCTTGACTCCTAAGAGAACAGCGTCGGGCAAAGAAACGACTGTCTCAAGCGTTCAAACGTTCTTGACCTCAGACTTCAAACAATCAAACATATATATAAAAAAAAGAAACACCTAGCGAACGTCAGACTCGCCTTCCATTACACTATCCAAGCACATAACGAATACTGGTTCTCGGACCAAGTTATCCTCCGAAGTGCTCGCTCGAATATTTCTTGTACACGACCCTCAGCTTGCTTTCGCGAGCACTCACGTGCGAACTCACGAGCATCCTCGCGTCCTCCCTGAAACCATACCACAAGGTAAACGTCATTACTCAAGCTATCAAGATAGCGCATTTAATAAGAAGAAAGAGTGATCGGCAATGAAGTCTTACATTAGCTCTGACTCGCTGAAGCCTGTGTGGTGTTTGAGCGTGTCTGTCCACAGGGGTGTCCTTTTCAGAGTGAGCCTGGCTGCATAGACAGCAGATGCAGCAACCATCGAAGGCATGTGCGTCACCATACCATACTGCATTACTGACAACTCTGCGAAGAAGACGACCATGTGCTCCATCTGCATTGAACCAAAGAAATTTAAGCCCACACAAGCTGTTGCAAAATCTCTCATTAGAGAGCACAACAAAGATTAGCTTTTTTACCTCCTTGTCAGTTTTTATATCTGAAGAGGCCGCCTTCAAAAAACGAACAAGGAAGACATGGAGTGGGTACAGTAAGATTCCACTCCAGCCTATTCAGAATCCCCTTCTCCATTGAAAGAATCTTTTCCCTACTGTAAGCACTGTCTGATATCAGAATGAAATCGTTGACCTGAAATGAAAGTGCACAAACGATTTAGAAGAATTCGAAAAATAACAACCGAAAAGCAAAGAGCAGAAATATATTGAAGCTTTCTGTGTACCTCCGGTGCCCAAATCTCTTCATACTTGCACGCAATCAGCATGGCTGAAACGCCAACCAGCTGCAGCTCCCTTCGCAGGACGGGCTGGAGGGAGAAGTACTGGTCGATGATGTACATTGTCAAGTAAAGTGTTTCGGGCATCAACTCGAACTTGTGGTGCACTTCGATTATCCAGTCTGCTAATATAGCCCTCATCTTAGAGTTGATCTCCACTTGGGCTTCAATGTAGTCGAGTGGCCGGCTCTCACGCTGCAACAAACCATGAAGATTACCAATTATCAGAGACTACAAGTAGCAGGTCAGAAATTTGCAAGGAAGAGGTCTCTGTAGTTACCTCAGCGGTCTTGTAGAATTTGTAGATTTCCTCGATGTAGTCCACGACCGCGAGCTCAT
>VSTD030002896.1:0-11381 GCA_008808055.3 Sporobolus alterniflorus
TGAGGTGGTAGGTTCAGTCGGCAGCAGCGAATGGCGTCGAAGCGTTGCGGTGGTTGGGAATGGCGGCTTCTTGCTCCTACAGGACCGGCAGGACGAGGAGGGCATGAGGCATAGCAGAATTGAAGAATGGTGGGAGGACAACGGTGCTCACTGGAAAAAATGACGCGGGCGGTGGAAGGGGAAAATCCAAATTCTGATTATTCACCGCAAGTCGGAGGAGGAAGAAGTCGGCAAAGGTTCCTTTTGCCAGTCAGCTGTGGTGGAGAGACGGCAAGGGGTGCTCGCGCCAGAGGGTTTAGTTGGTGGCAGTGGTTGTGAGCAAGCGGTGTGCTCGGTTCACTCTTGTGCGAGGGAAATGTCGAAGTGATGGGGTTATGGAGTTGGGGGTTGAGTCATAAAGCGAATAGTGTGGGGAAGGCCTCGTGGCCAAGGCACCGTGCCGCGCTGCAGAGCAGGCGAGCAGCGGTGTGGCAACGACTTGAAGGGGCAAATAGGTAGGGCTCACGACGCGATTGTGAGTGGCCAAACATGTGGGACCGATGGGAGGAAAGCATCTGATAAGTGTGGCCGGCTGATGAGAGAGAGTTGGGAGACTGACGAATGGGCCCGGCCCAAAGGGAAATTTAAAATTTGAATTTCTTCAAATCTGTCCTGAGTTTGATCTGGTCCAAACAATGTCTTTCCAAACTAAAAAAATTCAAATAAAATATGGATCTGTAGGATTTGAGCTAAGGAACAAATTTCCTTATGGTAAGTTTTCCAGATTCGCTAAGCAATTTGAATTAAAATTTCAAGGAACTTCCATGTGTTGGATTCGATTGGAATTTGATTTAAAACAGTTGGGAGTTTCAGAATTTGATGAAATTTGGCCAGCAAGCTTCTCTTTACATCTAGATGCAATTAAAATTAATTACAAGTGATTTCAAGTTTTTGAAGTTTCTTGGAATGCTCCTATTTAATTTAATTAATTCAAATTTGGTTCCAACTCTTAGCGACTTGATTAACCATTGCATTCCCATTTGATTGGTGGGCTAATGATAGACTTAGTGATTTTTGTAACCTGGGGTATTACATAACATGCATTTCAATTTGTCTTTGAATTGGAAAAGTATTTATTTACTAACTCTATGTTTGAAGTGTTGTTAATAGATGGATGCGCAAGGGGGTTGCCGGCAGCACATTTTGGGCTCAAAAGGTGCAGGAGTATGTGGAGGCGTGACTAGATGTAGTTGAGGAGGGTTGGGACACGCAGGTGCCACACACAGATGGGTGGTATGACGCATAACTCAGATGGTTTATGCCTCATACTCGTCCTTTCGTCACACATGCAGCTCAGGTGGATGATGTGGAGCATTGATGTGTGTCGACTCTCACCGACACCAACCTCCTATGTCGTGACCAGACACATCGTGGAGCGGTACATCGTTCATTATGTTTGTTCACTCTAGTACTACTACTTTCCATTGCTGATTAACAAAAGCTAATATCGTTGTCGTTGCTTATGCAAATATAAGTCCTCCATGTGTGCGAGACTACCACAGACTCAGGAGACGGTAGACTTCACCACGCCTGTCCAGAGGGACTTTTCGTCCACTTGTGCCACACATTCTCCAAACACTCACTTACTCTGACTTGTACCACGGATGGCATGTCCCACAGTTCTTCTCAAGCCTCAGTTCGACCTTCCACAAGGACACCCATTGCAACTTTGAGCTATAAGTATTGTATTTTAAATGGTTGCATTTACCTTTACCTTACAAACTCATTCACTCGACAATGGCGGGGCATACAGATGCAATACGAACTTCGAAGGCGGTGGGGCATACCGTAGGGAAGACTTTTCAGTGGTACGGTACCTGTGGCGGTACATGTAACACAT
The DNA here is from genome assembly GCA_008808055.3 of Sporobolus alterniflorus. NCBI lineage: Eukaryota > Viridiplantae > Streptophyta > Magnoliopsida > Poales > Poaceae > Sporobolus > Sporobolus alterniflorus. Next base: position 1,880 of record VSTD030002896.1, read on the forward strand.
CTTCATCTGAATAAGTTCATTCTATATTTTAATCTTTAAAATCCTCAAATAACATCTAATTTATTTTCGTCATAGGTGGGTCTACTCAAGGTGGGACCAATGATGAGGGATTTGATGTTGCAGATTTCAATGATGATGATGAGCTCGATCGCGGCGTCCTTGGTGCTTCCCAACTATAGGGCACAATACTACCGTAGAACAGACTTAGGAGGCGATAGAGTTCACCGCACTAGTCCAGAGGGACTTTTGTCCACCCGTGCCACACGTTCTTTGGACACACTCACTCTGAGCATCAAGTCTGAGGTCAGGGTAGGAGGCATAAGAGAAAGAGGAGCCAAATCCGTGTAGTAGATAAGAATACATTATTGTACTTTTATATTTCTTTGGACATGATGCTATGTGCAATTGCGGTAATTTTATTTCGGTAGCTTATATGTTTGTTATTGAATTAATGTTTTTTAAAAGAAAAGAACAAAATAAAAAAGGGGTCAACCTCAAGGCTTACTCCAATAAGGAGTGACAAAAGCAAAAATGTCTCTCACATTGTACCATGCATTCTCAAAACCAACTCCAACAACATATGCATATATAGCATGCATTTAGAGGTGATAGCTAAAAATGGCTCACCTCTCTCATATACATTTTTTTATAGGGAACATATAGGTGCACATGGTGTACATATTAAATCTGATTCATCAATTTTAGATTCAACGATATTAGGAAGATTAGGAGACATGAGGTTATTTGCAAAAATTCCAAACCATGGTGGGGGAGGTATTTTTCGTAAATTATGTGAATAATGTTGAATCTCAAATTGATAGATCAAATTTAATATATGCATCATGTGCACCAAGGTGCAATGTGCACTTGATATATTCCCTTCTCTGTGACCTACTTATCAGTGAAGGGAAATACATGCTCTATTGGCGATATCAAATATTTACCTATCTAAAATAGATTATATTTCTAGTTTTACTTCTCTAAAATGGATTACATTATTGGAGTCAGTCTGACCGCCTGTTGAACTGAATAAAAAAAGGTCAACGGGCGGCTAGGGCCTAAGAGACCGGTTAAAAAATCCAACTAAAATTTGGAAATTACAAGAGTCCTCGCGTACGGTGCCCTGTTTAAAAAATTCTCATATCCGCTGGGGGCTAGGCCTTTTGGGCTAATTTTTTCCAGTTATTTTGAGAAAAAATGCAGTTGTATTATGGCTAGAAGCCAATGTGTGTATGGAAACCTTATCCTTTGTCCCGATGGGTGGCCAATTCGCCTTCTCCTCCTAAACTGCAGCGCCCGTGACGCTAGAGACCAACGAACGATTGACCTAGAAACAACGCAGGACACAGCGCACTTGCGCGCATGTCTAGTCGCCAATAAAGAAGCGAAGAACCTCCCAAAAACATCTCCATCCCCCTTCCGTCGACGTTGGCTGTTTCCATGGTGTGCGGCGTTCACGTGTTTTTGAGAGTGTCTGATCTAGGCTCTTCTTCTCCTCCCATCCTCCGCATCTCTATAGATAAACGCGAGACATAACCGGCCTCCTATCTGGCTAGCATTTCACGCACGATGGGTACAGCCAGCACCATCCCAGTGCACTCTTCCTGCGTGCTGCTGCTGCTGCTGCTCTCTTGCTTCCAGTGCTACCTCGCCGCCCACCACCATGCGCAGCCACGGCCGTCAGCCACCATCGTCGTCGGCTCCGTCCTCTCCGGCTCAGAGCTCCCTGTCTCAGGTGAGTCTATATATATATCGTCCGAGTCGACGTGTCGTCACTCTAGTCTATTGCGCCGTCGGTTCTGAGCCTCCTCTCTCTTCTCAAATGTCCCAGGCACAAAGCTCGCCGTCCGTTGCCGCGACGGTAACGGACGGACCGTCTTCCTGAAGCAAGCCGTCACAGACCGCCACGGCACGTTCCACGTCCGCCTAGACCAGGACCCAAGCGGCATGCTCTGGACCGTGACGTCATGCTCCGTGCAGCTCCAACGTCCGTCATCAAGTGCAGCGGCGCCGTGCGCCGCCGTCACCACGACCGGGGGACTCCGTCCCGTCACCCGCCCGAATAAACGCCACGGCGGCGGCGGCCGCGTCTTCTCCGCCGGCAAGTTCGCCGTCCGGCAGGAGCTGTGCAGCCAGATGGGCCTGTTCTTCCCGCCGGTCCCGCTCGTGCCGGAGCCGCCCAACATCGGCGGCGTGCCCGTCCCGCCGAACCCGATAACGCCAGCACCGCCGTCTCTCGTCCCGCCGGTCTTTCCCACCCCGTCTCCGCCGTCCATCCTGCCTCCGGTCGTCCCACAGCCGCCGCCGTCGTCGATCATACCGCCGCTGCTGCCGCCGTTGGTTAGCCATCCGCCACCTCCACCCCCGCCCACTCTTCTCCCTCCGCTGATTCCTGGCGTACCACCAGCTGAACCTTCCACGAACCGGTGGACGGGATATCCCTAGCAAGATGTTGGTTCCTAGATTTACCTTGTCGCCGAGTTACTTTTCTTGGCCGTGTAGCGTATCTGTATGACGATGAACAATGTCTGTATTTAACTTCGTTCCACTCCCAGCAACATAAACTGTCTGATGAACGAGTAAACGAAATGTTCAGTTTTTCTTTTACTTGAACGTGCAGCAAATAGCTTCAACCAAATATTTTTGGGACATTTACATTCGTCCCCTTAGTTCCTCCTTGCTCAGTGCTACCCTTACTTTAGCAACATGCTCAATTTTCCCCCTTGCCTCCCGAAAAAGCATCAGCAGAGTCCTCCCACGCCATCTCCGTTTGCCTGGGCGTAACTTACAAGTGAGTCCCGCCACAAATTTCACATCTACAACCGAAAACGATCCAAATCATGTCGACTCGCTCTCTGTTGGACCCGATCCCCCGCCACCGCCGGATATCTTTGGCACGATGGTGCCGCTGCATCTACGGGCGCCGCCACCTCGAAGCCTAGCATCGCCGCCTCCCCACCCAGCCGCCTCCCCGCCGCTGCCAGACGAGAGCGAGGGCGTTGCTGTTCCCAGCTGGCCTACTGCTTGGCGTCGGGGCGCGAACGATGGCGCTGACTCGGTCCCGACCGCCTCCCCACCGCCACCGCCCCGCCTAGCGCAACCGCCTCACCGCCCATACACCTCCCTGCCGCGATAGGGCGCGAGGGCTCCCCGCTGCTCTCAGGTGCTCGTACCGCTTGGCGCCACCGGTACTTGGCCTGGTGCTGGACGCCGCCGGTTGGCGTCGGGAGAGGGCGCGAGGAAGCTGCGCTCCGGGCACTAGGGCACCGCGAGCTGCTGACCGCCTGCCTGCCTCCCTGCACAGCGGCGCCGGGTGCCGGGTGTGGCTGGAGAAGGCCAGTGACGGCAAGTTGTACGTGCTGTTGGCGAGCTGCCCTGCCTCCAGGTTGCAGACCCAGCACCCATGCCATTTCTTCTAATTCTCCAGCGCTGATAGAGATTTATTTATTGAATTTAACAATAGCAATTTTTATATGAAATAGGATGGATCTAAATATTCCTGAGAATCTAAGAAGTCCAAGTGAGGCATCACAATCTGAACCGTTGGAAGTTGTTTATCCTAATGATGATGAGATGCTTTATCCATATTTAGTTGAAAGGTGGGATACGGTAGAAACTGAGGGGTATGATGGTATGACTGCATAATTTAATGACACCGAAAAGAAGAGAATAAGGACAACATTAACATGAGGGTGGATGAGAATGAATAGGATGAGGGTCATAGACCGGTGATTGAGTATGATAGGGATAATCCTTCCCTAAAAGAAGGAAGCATATTTTCATCAATAACTGATTGTAGGAATGTACTTGCTACTTATTATATCAATGATGAATTTGATTTTGTTATTGATAAGAGTGAGTCAAATAGGTTGACTGTGCATTGTGCATTCCAGAGGTGTAAGTGGAGGATGTATGCTTCTCCGATGTGGAATAGCGCAGTTATTCAAGTCAAAGTGAATCCATTTCCTCACACTTGTCCAAGTGCTAAAACAAAAGAGACGCAGAAGGTAGCTAAAAGCAGATGGTGCGCCAGTGTAGTGTTGCAATAGGTGACAGAGAACCCATGCATTGGTCCAATGACACTCATAAAGAAGATACAAGGGAAGTATAGCATTGTGGTGCCTTTCATGATGATATATTATGGCAAAGAAATGGCTCTTGACAAGATTTATGGTCCGTGGCAGGATAGTTTCAACTTGTTATATGCATTCAAAGCTGAAGTGGAGAAAGCATGTCCAAGAAGTGTTGTGGAGATTGACAGCCATACAGTGGAGTATAAAGTGAGTGGTAAGACTATGAAAAAAGAATGTTTCGGGAGGGTTTTCATTTCATTCAAGCCATGTTGGAAGGGGTTCCTAGTTGGGTGCATGCCATATTTGGTAGAGGATGCAACTACTCTAGTTGGGTGCATGCCATATTTGGTAGAGGATGCAACTACTCTGAATGGAAGGTTTAGATGACAGTTAGTAGTTGTGTGTGCAATTGATGCACATAATTGGCTATTCCCATTTGCTTATGGTGTGATAGAGATAGAATCAATAGGGAGTTGGACATGGTTTCTCCAAAATTTGTGACAAGCCTTTGCCTGGGTAATGACATGCACCATCCGCCTTGACTGGGTTACATGCTATTGTCCGGGTAATAGCATGCACCAGAGGTTCTGATAGGGATCTAGCTTGCTGCATAGAGAAGAATCTATACTGTTATAGTGTAATGGCAGTCACTGGCGACTTTGGCATGGTCATCATCACATTAGGCAACCTTTACTCCATGTAGTCTTGATGGCATGCTTCCCCCGAGGTCATGTCCGTGCCGTGTGGGTGGCATCCAGATAGTGGGGTGTCATACATCTTGGCAGGGATGTGTCTCGTTGAGGGATGGTCATCAAGGCGCCCGAGGCCTGAGCTCTTAGTCGGCTTAAGCAGTACGAATGCCGACTATGCAGCGAGGCCGGACCCAAGCGCTGGCGGGAGCCGAACCCGAGTGCAGAACTGGCATGTGGCACACCCTTGAGCCCGCACCTAGAGACAACCTGCAACAGCACAAAACATAATGGTGTGCGCTGGACCTGGTCCCTTGTATGGGCATGTTTGGGGCCGGTGACTTAGCTTAGTACCGACAGAAACTCATTTGAAATTTGACAAAAACTCATTCTCTTAATTACATTCTATCTAGATTTTGAAATTTAATCAAAACAATGGTACGGTTCATATCAAAACAATGATACCATTGAAACTATAGTAAAATCACAATGGACAATTTTGTCTTTGGCAACAAAGTTAACACCTTATGTCACGCCCGATTTGAGGACCAAAATTGAATGCTCATAGCATATGTGCTCAGGAACAAGTTTTCACACATATTGTCCAGAATGTAAATACAAAAACATCTTAAATAGATAAACTTTATTACATAAAATATTGCATTTATAAAGACTAGGCTGACTCTCGTAGAGGAACAGCAGAAAGCTCCCAATCCATAGGCAATCGGTCGGGACCAATCACTCGCATATAGAAGAACTCCTGAAAGTAAATTGTCTCTTCTTCATCTTTTGAGTAGTATTATAGGAAGAATGAGTAGACCTATAGTTACTACTCAGCATGTGTGGGAAAAAATAATGACATACAAGCAATAATTAATGATAAGGCATGACTCAAGTTAACCGCAGAAAGCACCATGTACCTAGTGTTCTTTACTTTAGCAACATAATTACTAAGTGAGATGAAACTACCAAACCCAATTAAGCAAAAAGATAACCACAGAGGTTATGTCCCACAGAGGACAAGGGTTGACACTGAGTCTCATACTCTCACCAAAACCATCACATCCATCACCAATCAGCACCAACTAATCCAAAGAGGATCACAGATCACTCATAACCGTGAGCATGGCTATTATAATAGTTAAACAATCTGTAGGTGTTTGTGCCCTTTACCCACGCACAGTAATTTCATTACCATTCAGTGACTAGATGTAACACTCCTAGTGTTACTGTAGCAGCTACAGTATATCTATAGTAACATCTACAGTACTTATGCAGTGTTTGCTACAGTATAAACCTACTTCAAGGAAGATGGTGCTTTCTGTTTTTGAAGATTGAATTATTTGGAGTCAATTGGAAAGTTTGAATTTACACTCTTGTGCATTGTGGACCATTAAGCTCAGTCTAAAATTTTACAGAATTTATTGGAATTGAATTAGACCACACTTCCAAAAGAGAAAGTGTTCCTCACAACTTGTTTTACAAGTGTACAAATCTGTAAAAAATCTTAAGCTCAGGAAGTATTTGTTTCAAGGGTCCAAATATAGCTAAGTAACTCAGTTTCCAGACTTAGAAATTTCTTCCAGTTTTTTGCTTAAGCCATTAGCTATCTTTGAAATACCATATCTTCTCGAATCTTGGAAGTTAGCTTGCGCATGTCACTCAGATCAAAGTGCAATGTTTATAGGTCACTTGGGAATACTCCTTGTCCAGTTTGGATCAGTGGTGAATTTGTAATAGTGGGCACAATATCCTAAAGTGGCCAGCTTTTCTGGAAATGATTTGAACAAAGTCCCCATTACCACTTGTAAAGGAACTTTCAATATTTGAATGCAAGTGGGTCAATCTAAATTCACATTCAAGTATATCATATGAAGATGAAATTTTAGAGAATTTATTTGATTTTCCCAAAAAGGTTTGAACCCCTTTAAAATTCAAGGAAGATTTCAATTTGAATAATTTCCAGAAATTGTAATTTGAAATCCTGAGGGAATTTGAAGATTCACCAATAAGGAAAGTTGTTCCTTCTGAATTTATCTACCCCATGGAAAAGTTTGGAAATTTTTGGAGAACAAGAAGTACAACTTTTGGTATTTTCAAGCTTGAACTAGTGGAAATATTGAAAAAAGAGATATTTTAATTCGGTCTTGGGCCGAGCCCGGTTCTACAGTACTGACCCAGGCACACCCGGACAGCTGGTCCATCGGCCATTTCCTCCTTGCGCATGCGCCGCAGGTCGCTGCAAAGCCGACCGCGCCAGCTGCCGCTCCGCCCCGTGCCACCTGCCCCTCCCGGCCTCCATGCACAACCCATGCAGCACCGCCTCCACGTGCGCCACCTCGAACCTCCTTATCCCCGTGTGGTCGTGTCCGAAGGAAGAAGCCAATCCCCCTTTCGCCTTCACCGCTCTCGCACTCGCCCTTGCTCCCATCTCGCTCTGCCGCTCCAGCCCTGCCTTCGCACCGCAGCGCCGCGGGCGTGCCAAGGTCACATGGTCTACCTATGGCCTTCTCCACATCATGGCCGCTACTCAAAGCTGTCCGGGCACCGCTCAACATCGTCTTCTTCCGCCCCTACGACCACATCGCCGGTGCCAGCCTTCATCATCCACCGTCTGGCCCAGGCGCCACCTCCATAAGGACCACACCGTCGCCCTGGTGCTCACCGAAATCGGCCACCCCTCCTGACCCCGTACCGCATCGCGCCGCTGTGTACCGATCTTCTGGTGAGCTTCATGTCTTCCCCGCCGCCCCAAATCACTTCTCCACCGCTCCTAGACCCTCCTCGAACCGGTTCCTCACCACCTCATCACTGGCCCTCGCCGGAATCGGCCGGCCTCTGCCACCAGCGCGCCATGGCAGCGCCTCCCCTGCTTTGGCCATGGGCCTTGTGGCCGGGGCTGACTAGGCCATGTTGCCGAGCTGGGCTAGATGCGGAAGTGGGCTGCCCCAAGCTAGAAGCCAGTAGGCCTTGGCCCAGTGCAACAGTGCTTCATCCTAATTTCTTTTAGCCTTTGTTTTGAATAATTCAAATAATATTCAAACCTTTAGAAATTTGTAGTAATTCAAATATATTCGATAAATTTATAAATTCAATTACATTATTGGAAATTTAAATTAATCTTTGAAATAAAAGTATAAACTAATTTTATTTAGTTATAATTATATATTTAATTATTAATCTTTGATAATTAAGAGTTAATTCATAATTAATTATCTAAGACCCCAAAAATTTATGAAAAAATCATTTGAATCTAGATTTTGATCAAATCAACTCTGATAATTGAATTAAATATATTATTTAGAATAAAAATATAACATAATTAATTCATTTATTAATTATTAAATAATTAATGAAGCTTTGTTAATTCAAGGATAATTCATAGATAATTATTTAAAAGCTAATAATTCCTGAAACCTAGAACCAAAATTATCCTTCCACCTTATCATGGCAAAGTTGGTTTCATACCTTTTGCTTGATCATGTGCCTTGATTAAGTGACTTGATCATCCCCTTTATGGTTAATTACCTTAGTAACTTGAGGTAATTAGAGTAAATCTTCAATTTTGCCATGACACCTTGAGGTTGTCCCAAAACCTAGCTTTCTGCTCAATGCATGTTGTTATCAAACCCCGAACCTTATTCCCTTCTGAACCCCGCTAAGTGCTTAAGCCAAGGTAGTTAAGGATCTTTTTGTCGTATTGCTTAAATCGTGCATTTCATTACGACTTCGGTTTTGTTTATGACGTCAAGCAAGAAGGTTCGAGCAGGAGCTTTGGGGGTCAACAATTCAGGAAGCTTAAGAAAACTAACCTTCTTTCGTTCTTAAGCAAAGGCAAGCACCGGTGCATACCACCACCTCTAGGAATTTTACTTTATAATTGTTCTTAAATTATTATTTGATTTGTTCATTTATGTTATAGGAGTTGAATGGAACCCTAGAATGCATTATACCATTTGTATATCACCTTGCTCCTATCGTGGTAGAAAATCCGTTAGTAGTGCTATTCTTAGTGGATAGAACTCCGGTAGAAGTCGAGTGGCAGACTCCACTCACGAGATTTAAGGCTTTTATACCCTGGTTCAAGAGTGGAATGTTGAGAACTTGAATAGTTGATAGAATGGCATAATTGGACACCGGGCGGGGCAATTAGGGGAAAATGGAGAATAGTAGATGGGAAGGAGGATGAGTGGCCTGATCTGAAATTCAGAGCTCCAAGGTGGTAGCCCCCGCCTGTGTCGTTTAAGACCCGCGTCGGTTGGGTCCGAATGAACAAGCATTTGAAATGTACTAACGCATATGGGACATATGGAATCCCCAAACTAAGTAGATTCATGTGTCACCAAGTTGGACGATACCCTACCTCCTTATGGATGTTATACGGGATAGTGTCGGGCCACCCACGGTGTGTCTGCCGAGGCATACACATGGAAGACAACACTAGGGTGAGGTAGGACCCGGCTTGACTCTTTGACCACGTCATGAACTGTTGCCACTCGTGGTGCCCTCTGGGCCTATGTGTGTCGTGTTGCTAGGTTTATACCCTTGCAAGGTTGACTATTGATTCAAATCTCCGTGACACCCTCGAATATGGGTGATGGCTTGTTCGCCGAGTCCAAACATAGTAGTTCTACCTTCATAATGTTACTTATATCATGAGATAGATGTCGACTACTTGGTAGTCAAAGAGATGGTTAATATATCAAAATTGTTTGATTACACTTGCATGCTTAGAATAGG
>VSTD030002897.1:0-11381 GCA_008808055.3 Sporobolus alterniflorus
CTGGGGGGGGGGGGGCTACAACCTTGTGTTTGCCAGCTCAGGTCTTTGAAGATCCGACACTAGGACCCTTGGATGAAGCGTCGACTGATTTGATGCTCGGGGTCTAGGCAAAGATAGGAACAACTGGAATAGGTGATTCACCTTCAAAGCCAGGGATATAGTCTATGAAACTGTACAGAGCCTGCAATGAAGCGTATCAACTGTAAATAATCAAAGTATGATAAAAAATCAAATTTGCATTGCCTTAACGAGTCTCTTGCCACTTGAAGATGATATGTGCGCACCTGCTCGGGAGTCGGCCAGCTCTAGAACATTTCATGTATGAGTTCCACTAGCTTGTTGGCTTCAATGTTGTCACCCAACTCCTGGGTAGGGTCTTGGACTCCGCTATACTCTCACCTGAGATGTACTTGTTTCTTCAACAATGTCACTCGACGGGCCAGCCAGTTGGCGGCCACGCAGACTCCGGTCAAGCCGAGCCCCTTTAGCTCACTGACTCAGCTGCCCAGGGCAGTCACTATTGGCTTCTTGGACTCCACCGACTTTTCAACCCATGTCGCATCGTATTCAGGAAGGCGACCGATGAAGGGGGGAAGACCGGGCTCATGATTTTCACAATAAAACCATTGTTTGTGTCAACCCTCGAGGGAAGATTTCAAGGGGAGGTCAAGGAAATCGTGATGCAGGCGGGACTGGATGCCAACACCACCAATAATCTTTCGCTTAGCGACACTCAGTTGGTATTTCAAGAAAAATAATGTTTGAAGAGCGGGAAATTAGGATGGACGATGAGATAAGTCTCGCATAAATAGACAAAGACGACAATTTGAAGAATCAAATTAGGGTTCAGATGGACTAACTCAATCTTATAATGGTGGAGAAGGCAATAGAGAAATTCGTAGATGGGGAGATCAAATCCGCGTTGGAAAAATAAGTTTAACACCACGATCTTGTTGGTATTGGGGGTGCGAATGTCTTCATCCTTAGCCAGTCGCCATTGAAGTACGACACAAGAAGGGAGAATGTGATTCTCGACGAGCTTGTGAAGTTCACCCTCATCAATAGATGAGGGTTTAAACATGTCTAGGTGAGATGCGGCCATGGTGAAGAAGACAAAGGTTTGAGCGAGGAATGGATAACGGGAGCAAAGAAAGAAGAAGATGGCAGTGGCTAATGCGTTAAGGTTTGAGGGAAAACCCTTATTTATAGATTTCCACGATCAATGACTTTCAACAGTTACTTGAAATGGTCTGCCAGATTTTTCGGAATAAAATCAGAGTTTAATTCGGCAAAGGATGAAGTCTGACCCCATTTGAGATATAGGCTCATGGTTTAAGTCAAACTCAAAGGGTATGAGATGACATGAAAAAAGGTTTTGACCACTGGGTTTCAGGGTCAGCGTGATAGCAAGAGTTGGAATTCAGAGTAATGGCTGGATTGACTCCCGAATAAATTCTTGAAGAGATTTGATACGGGAGTCATGAGTTACATCTATCTGCATCAAGATTAACCTAGTAGCACTCGACCAACATTGTTGGACACTCAGCCAATTATTCTGAACTACATTGAGCACTTGACAATTTCATCAGAGCAAGTAAGACTTGAGTTTCTAAGACAGATATTTACTTGTCAAGCACTCAGGGCTGCCGACAAGGTTTAGTACCATGAATAACCGACTAACCAGACTCAGAGAGAAGGACAGTGGGACCCACCATGAGTCGGCCCACTCAGCCTTAAGATCAGGACCAAGAGGTCTACATACTAAGACATTTAGAGATATTTAATAGATAAATCTTGTAAAATATATAAATAGAGATAGAGTTCTCATCAGTTAAGTTATAAACGGCTCAGATCTTCTCCTGACAGTGGACGATGCAGTGCATGGAGCATTCCAGGTTGGTGTCGAGCAGCGTCCACGCACTGTCGACCCCAACTCGGCAGAACGCGACTATTGTGGAGTTCGCGAGCACGGCCATGGCCACGCACTCGCTGCCAGCGTAGGGCGGCGCGGAGAGCACGATCTCATGCAAGAACCTCTCTCATCCTCTTTAGCTCGATGACGCTGGCAGCCTCAGCGTTCCCGTCGTCGGGAAGGAGCACCCACCGACCGTCGACCTTCGACACACGTGTCGCGGCGGACGCCGCCGCGACGTGCTCGTCTGCCGGCGGGAGCTCGACGCGGGTGCCGGTGAAGGGGTTCACCAGCGCCACGGCCGCAGCCTCATCCATCAGCGCAAGCCATCCATGCGACGCGCCGCACGGCACCTTCCCGCGCACGTCTGGGACCGGGACGGATATGACCTCCTCCTCGGAGACGCTGTAGAAGGTGACGCTGTCGGACTCGGGGCCGATGGGGAGCAGCAGGAGCGGCGCGAAGCTCTTGAACGGCACGGCGGCGTGCCACTTGGTGCACACGGATCGGAAGGACGCCGCGTCATGGTCGGACGCGAGACCCTTTCCGATGGACTCGAGGATCTCGGGCTCCGGCAGGCCGGAGCTCCAGTCTGGCGGTGATGTCCTCCGGTGAGGCTGCTGATCCATGGAGGATGTTATTAATTATGAAAAATGGTGTCTAAGCACGGCGGCAGCGGATGGATTGGTGAACTGGAGTGGGGAAAGAGAATTAAAGGAACAGCTCCATATCGACAATTCTAGCAAGAAACACGCAAAGGTCTATTCTGGATTTATGAATTCAGATAGAGCTGGAATATTTTTTTAGAAAATCGAATAATTTTCGGCCTCTACTGAAATACACACCCTCAGATAGAACTGTAATATTTGGCAGGATGGTAAAAAACAGCACAAATTAATTGTTGTTTTCAATTATTAGTAGTCCCTCTTTTTTTTCTCACGCACATAACAGTGTGCTTCACGCAGCAAGCAGACAGGCATGCAAGCCAGGGATTGAAGAAACCAGCTGTCTAATAGCATAACGCCAGAAAACTGACTCCGTGAAAGTTGAATGGCTCTGGAAGCCGACATTTTCGAATTTTGGTGTGCATAGTTTGGTTACTTGCATGGCTGAACATGTTTTGCAGTTAAGGAGGGTCATCTGCTTCAACAACCTTTATTGCAAGAGATGGAGTAGTGACGGGTTCTCACACCTTCCGGCCGGGTTGTGCCATTAGCGTTTTTCCGACTAGCTAGCATATTACCATTCTTAATTATAGATAAACATTAATCAGATGTCAGCTTATCTATGAAAAACACTGGCAACATCGATCTGCTGTTACAAATGGAGATATATTAATAATAAGTCCAGGTACTGTAAAACATTTGATACTGTTAGCAAGGGCTACGTTGGTCTCAGCTGCCCGTTATCTAATCTTGCTGCCTTGAGATGATGTCTGGGCTTTGGTCCTTTCCCTAGAGAAAGAGAAGCCTGTTTTTTTTCTCTTGTCAACTGGGCAGGGCGCTTGAAGAAATTGCAATTTCTACCTGCTGTGACTAAGATGGATCCTAGTCACAGCACATGTGACACTCGGTATCACTAAAACGGGAAATATTGATTATGTGCCCGTAAACCCTAATGATTCAAAAGAAATCAAATTTCAAAAGAAAAATTTAAATTCAAACTTCTGTTGTCGATCATTGGTCCTGATGTCTCTGTCCAGGATTTTTTTTATTTTTCAAAGTTGAATTAGACTTTGGTCCCACAACAAAAATTGATCCTTGTAAGCTGTACTGCTCACATAAAAATCATAAACAAATCTTCAAGAACAGAAAGTATTTGTTTTAAAGGTGAGAATAGAGGTAAACATAATCTGTTTTCCAGAGTTAACGTTTCTAGATTTCCTTACCAGTTAGCTCTTTTTGAAATTTGATAACTTCTTCAATCTTGTGAGATGGTCTATTCATGTCACCCAGATCATAGAGAAATGCTTGTACATCATCTTATAGTACTTCTTGTCTAGGTTTGCGCACTGGTGTATTTGTATTAGTGAACACAAACTCCCAAAGTATGCAGCACACTTTGGATTCAAATTTTGGAAAGAATTTAAGCTTTATTTCAAAACTCATGGTGTTTGGGACAAAGTTGGAACAACTAAAGTTGTTCCAAATATCTCAATATATCGCCAGGAATTTTCAAGGAAATTTTCCAATCATCCTAGATATTTTCTCAAGCCAACAATCGAAGTCAGTGTTTATGAAAATGTTGAAAATTCTTTTCCACGGGCCCGCTTGTCAGCCACTCTCCCTCTCTCCTTTTCATGATAGGGCCCACTTGTCAGCATCCACTTGTGCTGCTCCCTGCTTTGATTGTCGCTTACCACATGCATTGTTGTGCCACTGCTGCCGCAGCAGCTTGCAGGCACGTGCACGATCAATGCCCGGCTCGAGGCAGTTAAGCCCCTGCCCATCTTACTCCTACAGGCAACGTCTCCCCCCATTTCTCTTCAGGTCACCCTAAGGCCCGCCACGTGGCCGTCCGGTCCGACCGCTGCCCCAAACCCTGAAACCCTAACTCAATCGGGGTCCATCGCCACCACCCCCATCAATCCACTGTTGCCTCACACCGCCCGCCCCGTCCCCGACTTCCGTCACTACCAGACTCGAACAACTCTCTCACTCAGACAGCTCTCACGGAGGAAGATGAATGAGTAATGGACCGAATCATGGGGAAACTGGTCGCGCATTAGAGGTGGAGTGCGAGATTCACTCCACCTCAGCCCGAGCCGGTCGCTTCCGAAACTTCACCCCAAATCCTTCTTCTCTTTCCCACGCCAAGCTGATGAATCAGGCCTTTTCTTCTTCAAGCCCGATGAGTCACCGCCACCCTCGATGTCTCCTTTCCCGATGAGCTATTGCTCGGTTCTTTGTAGCTACACCTCCGTGCCAGCGACTATGACTCTCTGCCATGCCAGTGTCATCTTCCTAGAGCTCCCTATCCCATCGTCTCCCCTCTGCTCCGAGCTACCGATCCCCTCCACACCGACAAACTCATGCCACACGTGGCCATTTCGACCGGTGCCTCACCTCTGCCTCTGTCGCGGGTCCTTGGAGCTGAGTCATCGTTGCCCCTTCGCCAAGTCACCACCACTCGATGCCACCCGAGCATCACGCCCCGACCTCGGGATGCCTTCCACCATCACCAAACGCCCGGTTGCCCCGAGCTACCCGATGAGAACCCCTCCGCCTCCGCTCCCACCATCGCCATCAGCGCAGCTCTCTGTCACCATCACAGTGCCGATGCACACCGGTGCCGTGCCACCCGACCTGCAACGTCGCACGTAGCCAACGCCGCTCGGTCCGACCCAGTCCACCGGCCAGCGTCACGGTCTAGTCCATTTTCCTCGGCCTAGTGGGAAGGCAGGCCACATAGCCTGTTACTAAGACCCTGTTTGTTTGTGCTTCTGCTTTTGAACTTTTGGAAAAACTAGCTGATGACTAGTTTAATAGCTGACTGTTTGATTTTGGGTGTTGGCTTTTTAATATATATTTAGTATTTCTGCACACCAAAAGTCTGAAAAATAGCTTTAGATGAAATTTTCAGCTTTTAGTTCATTTCTTCAGAAGCTTGCTTTTCAGCGTTCCAAAAGTCAGTTGAAAAATTTACTGTTTGTTCCTGCTTTTGACTTCTCAGCTTTTCGGCTAGAAAAGCTAGCTAAGAAGCAGGAACAAACATAGCCTAAGTCGACTGCTACCCAGTTTCAGCCCAGTGCCCTGTTTCAATTCAAAAAATTGTTTTTGAATTCCAGATTCAATTCAAACTTCTATAGCCTTCCAAAATTTGTAGAAATTTGAATTTCTATCCAAAATTCATGAAATAAATTCTGTTAGGCTTCTTATTCAATATCCTACCCATTAAAAATATTAACACACAATTTTGATACATCAAATGATGAAGTAACTTGTCTTGATAAAAGCATTTCAATTTCTAAAATTTGGGCATATCATACCATGTAGGACCTGCCTTCACTGGAATCTACCCTTACGAGGAGCAAGTCCCGGAGGTGTTTGTTGGTCAAGAAGCACCAAGTTTCATAGATATTAACTCCTAATTTCTTGAGCAAGGCAAACCCCGGTGCATACCGACCTATATTTTAGTATATTTACTTTATCACTACTGTTGGTATTGCTTGTGCATTTACGTATTAGATGAGTTGCTTAAAACTCTAGATGCATTAGATTATCCTTGTAACCTTTTTGAAGCTATATGATGTTAGCACTGCTATACTTAGTTGATAAGACAACGGTAGAACTCAAGTGGTAGGTCCCATTCATAGGTAGGACCTCTTTTATCACTGGTGGTTTGAGGAAAGAATTGGATGGAGGATCAGTAGAGTTGGTTTACATTGAAACTGGATGGGACAACTAGAGAAAAGTGGAGTATCATTGGATGGGAAAGTCGAGGAGTGGTATGTGGATATTCGAGGCTCCAAAGTGGTATTCTTCGCTTGTGTCAATTAAGGACTGCATCATTTTGGCCCTGTTGAGCAACTATTGAACATTACTGATCGCATGCTGGTATATGGGACCCAGTAAACTAACGTAACTTAGTAAATACTTGGATAAACCATAACCACTACTCCAAGGATGACATAAGGGAGGGAGAATGAGGTAGCCCAGGACGGCAGCCAGGCAGGATGATCCCTATGGGAACCAAGATTTCATCTCGGGTGTAGTAGAGCAATTTCGGCCTCATGGGAGTTTTATGAAAGGTTGTCATAAATGGTCTGTCTGCAGGCACACATATGTCGTGTGTGTGTCAGGTTTCCTCCTCCAGGATATATATTGATTCGAATCGCCAGAACACTCTTAGATATGAGTGATCACTTGTTTCGTTGTGTCACCTCGTAGTATGTATTATGGTGAGAGATGCCTTGCTTATCTTGGCTTATGTTAATGATCATTTATGCATATGATTGTGATTATATTATTGTTGTTCTTGCTACTCTTGTATGCTTTCAATGTGCAAACACGATCTCTTAATCAAGTTAAAATTGGGCTAAAACTTGAAAGTAAGGACCCACTTTTAGTTACAGCTTTGACACTTGAGTCAGCTTACCCTTGTGACATTTGCATGCCTAGGAATCAACTATTTATAATCACCTTGTTGGGTAAGTCTTGTTAACTATTATTTTCTCAGGCTTTGCCGTATTGTTTAACTGTGTGCATGTGATTCTTTTCTCCTTTCTAGCTCGAGCCGTTATGAGGACAACAACTTTAGGATAAGATGTTGCCCTTGTATCGTCAAGAGTTTGCTTCCGTTATCTTCATTATTTTTTATTGTAAAACTCTGATGTATCAATCTTGAAACTTAATTTGTAATAATTAAACTTTCAAAGAATTTTATTTGGCATGTATGTGTGTATATATATGTATTCTTCCTTTGATAAGAATCCAGTGACATAATCCTGACAACTAACCCATCTCTTTCTGAGGTGGGGATGTTACAACAACATAGCACGCTAGGCAAGCATCACCGCGCACTACCAACCACACGACGAATCTGGTCGGCAAAATTGTATGTCTTGGCAGACACTACGTAGTCATATAACTTAGCTTCCATGTTGGACATCCAATGTAATTTCCAATCCTTTACCATTTAATTTTGCATTAAAATTCCTCCTTTACATCCCTTCAATAATTCTTCCTATCTATTCATTCTCTCTGTTTTGGAAAAAAAGCACGGTGAGATCTCCTGCAAGTTGCAATAGGGTTGACCTTCGTAGCTCCATGTTCTTCTCGAATAGCAGTCCTGGACGTCAACTACCCTTTCAGTTGGCTGTCATGGAAATCGGCAGCACTCACATATGAAAGAAATATGACTTCTAGCCCCACTTCAGTTTGGCGGCAGGTACAATCTAGGCTTGAACCTGCAGATTGCGATAGCAAGGAAATATCATGTTTATGAGTGATTACTGTAGGTCCAGCTATTTTTCCCTTGATAAATCTTGATACATGCCTTGGTTTTGTGCGAGTTTTAAGTGGACACTAGCCGCTTCAGTGAACTCAAACAAGATCTGAATAGGATGCGCACACGTTAGCAATTAGACAATATTTCTCATTTATGTCAAACAACACAACTGAAATATGCACAATTAAATTTGGAAAAGATTAGATAGATCCAGCAGATTATTTCCCCTTGCTTGCCGTAGCCTTCGGTGAGTGGTGAGTAGAAGAGGCGCAAATGTAAAAATAATTTGAAAAGAATTGCTTGTACTCGAGATCGAGCAGTGGGGAACACAACTGCAAGAAAGAAAATCTAAAAGGGAGCACATATGTAAGTCGAGTCACGTAACTAGGTATGTCACATCATCAAAATACATAGAAAATGCTAGCTCAATGACCGCAATTTATAGTTTTATAGGTATAATGATCAAATTGAAACGGTAGGATAAATACAATGGCTATTGGCGTATTTTCACTCTTAGAAAACACTCAGGCATTGGTGTGAAGAAATTCAAATTTGAGTTTCACGATTATTGCCATCCAAACCCCAGTAATTTCCTTGACAGTTGGCTTCAGATTGCAGCTACCCCAGGCATTGAAGAACTCAACCTCGAGCTGCAAAATGTGGGATGAACACGTAAGGAACAAATAACGGTGGGGGAAAGGAATTTTCTTTAACAGCCATGACGTAGAAGCAGCGGACACATATTGAAGCAGCTTGCTGTCAATCTGTCAGCCTTGCTTTGGCTTCCGAAAAATGCATAAATTTTTCCTGGAAAAAACCCGGAAATGCTCTACACACAGCTGTCTCTCGACTTATCATACGACGTGTGAAAAACATGTTCCTGCATGTGCTGACTTGCCACCGATTGCACTATTGGTCGTCATCACTTCGACTGATCCTGTCATAGATGCAAGTGTCATGATTTGAACAAACAAATGAAAACGTAGCTATAGCTTGAAAAACAAATTGTCGCTTCACATAGACCAACGTCATCAGGACTCTAGTTCTATTTTTTAGATAATGAGGACTCTAGTTCTATTATCAATTGAAAACCATTGAACATGTCCTTGTCCTCATCAACTGCTTGTTGGTCATGAACTTCTCTTCTTTCCTGCTATGATGTTGTGGGATATCTTGGAGGTACTTGAAGAAATTTAAAATTTTCTATTTTTAATCATTATATCTAGACAAATGAATGACTCATATTGATTATACACATCGTAGCAAAACTCTTCCTTTAAGAATTCTGCTACGCTATTTTTGGGGTACCTTAGATTTTCTTTAATCTCAGCCATTAATTTTTATTATGTCATTAATAAATTAATAATTTTGGTATCTGACCACACTAATTTGGTACTGGTCCACCACTTAAAATACTTTTTAATAGGTACATTCCTATTTTTAACCATTAGATCTAGACAAATAAATGACTCACATTAATTATACACACCATAGCAAAACTCTTACTTTAAAAGTCCTGTTATGATGTTTCTGGGGTAACTGAGAGGTACCTAAGATTTTCTTTAATCTCAGTCATTAATTTTTATTATGTCATTAATAAATTAATAATTTTGGTATCTGACCCACACTAATTTGGTATTAGTCCACCACTTAAAGTACCTCTCAATAAGTACATTTCTATTTTTAACCATTAGATTTAGATAAATGAATGATTCACATTGATTGTACACACTATAATAAAACTCTTCCTTTTAAGAGTTCTGTTATGATGTTTCTGGGATATCTGGAGGTACCTAAGACATCATTTAATCTTAGCAATTAATTTTTATTATGTCATTAATAAATTAATAATTTTGGTACCTAACCCACACTAATTTGATACTGGTCCACCACTTAAAGTACCTCTCTATTTGTAACCATTAGATCTAGATAAATAAATAACTCACATTAATTATATAAATCATAGCAAAACTTTTCATTTAATATCAACTATTAATTTTTATTATGTCATTAATAAATTAATAATTTTGATACCTAATACACACTAATTTAGTACCAGTCCATCATTTAAAGTGCCTCTCAATAGGCCTCTCTGTTTTTAAATATTAGATCTGAACAAATGAACGGCTCACGTTGATTCTAAATGCTGTAGCAAACTCAATAAATAAATATATTAGCACATCAACATTGCTACGACACTTATACCGTAATCACAACCTCCATTATTGTCAAAACCATGCTGTTGAGCAATATTTAGATCAACGGCTCCCAAGTTCCAATTCATCATATCTCAGCATCACATGTCAGTTCTCTAAAAGGTGTAGAAACTTACAGGTTTCTTCACACTCGGTTTCATACATGACTTCATCTAAAAAAAAGATTTCATGAATGAGTTATTCTATCAATCAATCTTGATCCCATATTTTCACAATCAGCGAGACTAAAGAGAATACGAAAATGAGTCAAAACATATTTATAACCAGAAGCTCCCTTAATTCCATCTGTAAACCGATCAGATGTGAGGCATATCATCCGGCTGCATATTTTGAATTCAAGACATGATAAACCTGTCTTCATTTGTTAGAAAACATAATAGCTAGAAATTCAGTAGCGATATGAAAGGAAAAATATTGTAGTTCCATCGGTGATATCTAGAATGATGTTGGTTATGTAATAAACGTTTTGGAGTTGTCAATTTAGTTACTTCTGCAACATGTTGGTGTATTTGGAAAGTAAAAAACTTGTTTCCAGGATGTTGCCTGGCTAGGGATGAAGATGGTGTGGCGAAAATTGGTGTCGATGTTGACATGTTGGAGAGTGTTGATCCCCCAGAACTCAATGGCTGGCTTCGAAGAAGCCGCTGTGGCGCTGGGGATGATGCTGAGATGTAAAGGGGAGGCAACAGAGCTTTCAGCCGGTCCAGTTCAAGCTGAATGAGTTAAGGTGTGTGTGAGTAGGGCTTGGTGCCGTAATGCGAGTGAATGGAGTTAACTGGATGTTGAAAAGTGCTGTAAACTGATACTCAGTATTTTGCAACGCAATTGGGGCTGGGGCTGTTTGCCTCTCGAACTCTAAAAAAAAATCATTGAACATGTCCTTGTCCTCATCAACTGCACCTTGGTCATGAACTTCTCTTCTTTCCTGGTCAGGGTGCTGATTTGAACAAAAGGACCTAGGAAATGGTCTTAAAATAAATAAATATATTAGCACATCAACATTGCTACGACACTTATACTGTAATCACAACCTCTTTATTGTCAAAACCATGTTGTTAGAGCAATATTTGGATCAACGGCTGCCAAGTCCCAACTCATCATATCTCAGCATCACATGTCAGTTATCTAAAAGGTGTAGAAACTTACAGGTTTCTTCACCCTTGGTTTCATTTATGACTTCATCTAAAAAAAGATTTCATGCATGAATTATTCTATCAATCAATCTTGATCCGATATTTTCACAATCAATGAGACGAAAGAGAAAACGAAAATGAGTCAAAACATATTTATAACCAGAAGCTCCC
>VSTD030002898.1:0-11381 GCA_008808055.3 Sporobolus alterniflorus
CGCGACGCGCCGCCCGCGAAGAGGACCAGCGCGGCGCGGCGTGCGCGGCGCGCGCGGGCGAGCCAGGCGCGCAGCCGCGGGAGCGAGGACGGGTGGAAGGACGTCGGGTGCGGGATGGCGTGCTCCTGCCACGGCCACGTGCGCGACTCGAGGGTGAGGAACGTGAAGTTGGCCAGCTCCGGCAGTCGCAGCAGCGACGTGGAGCCCCACAGCCTGGGCTCCGCGGCCGGCGGCTGCGCGTAGTCCCACGCCGACCCGGCCACCACGAGAAAGTGGTCGTGGCCCCGGCGGCGCGCCAGGATCCGCGGCCGGTCCCGAGCCAGGAACTCCGCCAGCGCCGCTCCGTGCCGCGCGGAGGCGTCGAATAGCGCCGGGTCGAGCACGTACGGCACCGCGTAGTACGGAACGAAAACTGCGTCGGCGTCCGCCGGGTCGTCGGCGAGGCAGCCCCTCTCCTCGACGCGGCGGTGGAAGAAGGCCTCCAGGAGCCGTGTGTCGGTGCGGTACCAGGACCGTGTCCGCGGGTGCGTGCGCGGGCCGAGGCCGTGGTTGGCCAGCGACTCGCAGGGCGGGACCGAGGATTGTTCGGACAGCGGGAAGGCGCCGCCGCCGCAGTGGCGGAGGAGGTCCGTGTTGAAACGCGGGGGAAGGCGACGGATGTGGACCCGGCGGCCCTCGCAGGGGTCGGCATCGTCGCCGGAGACGGCGGCGACGGCGAGGAGGAGGAGGAATGATGTGGACATCGTGCGGGATGTGGAGAAAGTGGCCGGATCGAGGGCCACGAGAGTGGAGTGGTAGTGTACCTGAATGAAACCGTAAAAAAACTGTAATGGGCCGTTTGTCTAAAAAAAGCGGTGGAGGCCCGCTGATATAAGACGGTTCAGTTAAGGTGTTATTCGGTTAATCCTATTTTAAGTGGATTGAAATAGGTTAAGATAAATTTTAGTTTGTATATAATATATTTTAGCTCAATTCACTCTAATTCAGAAGGAGGTTAATGTAACCAAGCAGGATCCATGTCTTATTTACCCCCAAATCCAATTGCATAGCCACGGAAGGTCATGAGACTAGACTCTTAACCTAAAAAAACAGGTTTTTGCCTTTTTGGTATGTCATAATTCAACTATTCAAGAGAATGTAACAAAGTTGCTCATGTTTTAGCAGCTTTAGGAAGTGAGTGCGAGGTGAGAGCAAATTCAATCTTGGATGCAATTCCCAATTGTATCCTGAATATAAATAATATTGTGGCTGATGATATCGGCAATGAGTAATGAAAATTCTGGGCCCAAAAAAAAAGAACTACAGCCATCCTTTCGGTTTCAGTTTAAAGTTGATGTCATCGTGGTCCACACATCATGCATATAGGAACAGTATCTGCGCGTGCTTGTTGCCAACTGTGGTTCTGGCAGCAAGCTGGCCCGTACTAGCTGTGAAGACTCCGCCTGCGCGTAACAGGACGAAAGGAGGTCCAGTCACGTCCAACGCGATCGACCGAAAATCATGCGTAGACGCGCCGTAGAATTAATGGGTGGTGATCGACCTGGCGACACGTCGGATTTCATGATGAGACCACTCCTCGTCCAGTACTGTCTGTCTGTTTGTAGCAGTAAACACGACATACATGCTGCTAGCTGCATTCGCTATCAGTGGCCAACAAAATGTCTTTCAAACTAAACCTTGAAGGCATCAACGTGGAATTCTTCCTGCGGCATGACGCGAGCGGGGAGACGCAACCACCGGCGGCGTCACTACTACACACATCCTGCGCAACGTGCGCGCAAAAACATGTCGCAACTTGTAGGTGGAGTCGTGGAGAGAGACAAGGTCAAATCGATGGCCGCGTGGTGCACTGCACGCAACCAAAACAAAACAAAATTTGTGGTCACCGCAGCGTCGGACGCGCGCGAGGAGGCGGTTAACGGTGGGCTTGGCCGCCGCGCGTGGACTTCGCGCGATGGAGAAGGGCCGGAGAGAAAAGCCGGGGCGCGCGGCGAGCCACATGCTACACGTAGGCGAATACTAGTATATACTACTGTAGATAGATGAATTGCCAGTAGCTAGGCAGTCAGTCGCGGCTGGGTTTTACTCCGGTATTAATCAGCACGAAGAAAGATGGGCTGTGCGAATTCAATTGCGATCTACGTGGCCACGTGCTCCCGCTCATGTGGCCAAAACAACCGCTGTTCTCCAATATTTGTCGTATTTGATTTTTTATGTTAATTTTATTCATTTGTTTTATTTAAAATTTAAAGTTATAAAAAATTTAAATATAATATAATTTATTACATAAACTAGTTTAATTATATATTTGATTTTTTCATAACTTTAATTTTTTAATAAAATATATGATTAAAATTGATGTAAAAAGTTAAACGTGACAAATATTTGGGGACGGAGGGAGTAATACAGTATAATGTAAGAAGAAGCTTTGTTTTCCGACTAATAACTTGTGCTCGTCGTTTTGACCAATTATCATTGTCGTCGGGCTATTCGATTCCCAACTTGCTCGCATCGCCGCTCAAGACCTCTTAGCCTATTCACAGTCCTATACTCTAAAATACATACTCTAAAAAAATATTATTTATCATTTACAACACGTACTATATTTTATAGTACAATATTTCTCAATCATGCGCGCTTCTCATACTCTAAATTCATCCTCTATATCAACTAACTACCACCTTATTTTACTATATTTTCAACAACTAACTTATCTCTCATTCCCATTTCAACTATCATATATTCCTCTATTATTTTCTATTTTCATTACCCGATAATAATATAGTTGATATAATTTATTAATAATAATTTAATAAACAAATAACTCATTCTTATTTTTTCTCTATCTTTTCCCTTTTCCTATTTTTTCTTTTCTTTTTTTTCCTTTTCTTTCCCTCTTCTTATCGCTTCACGTGCGCAACACGCGGAGGGGAAAATCTCCCTCGATCTCTCTCGTCCTCTCTCTCTCCCCCCGTTCTCTCATTCTCGGCTGCGGGCGGAGGCTGGTGACGCAGGCAAAGCGACGGCGGATGATGCAGGTAGAGCGACGGCGGGCGAGGCAGCAACTCCGGTGCGAGTTTGGCCGTCGGTGGCGTGTGGCTTTAGGCGGCGCGACGAGGCTCCGATGCTGCACGGCTCCAAGCGACGGTGAGCCAGACAACACGACAGGCGGCGGTGGCGATGGGAAGTTCCTCCTCTTGGCATGAAGGGGAGCGAGCCATTGCCGTACCGCGTAGAGGATCGATTTCTTCCACCATCTTTGCCGTATCCCTTTAGCATCCGTTGCTCTCCCGGATTGCTTACAGTATCGCGCTGCAGCCATCGCACGAAGCCTCGTCTGGCATATTTGGCGTCGAGTATCACATATCGGACTCCGCTGCTGAGGCTATTCACAGCGTCGTCCTGGAAGTGGTACTCGACGGCATATGTAGCGGACGGGAGAGAAAAATGGGCTGCAGCGCAATCCGGTAACGCGTATCGGATGCTCCCCGATGCTATAGTGATCCGGCAAGCCCGACGGACGAAACACCATACGCTATAGTCCGTGGAAGCAACGGCTCGTCCTTCGCGCCGAGCGATGGAAACTTCTGTTGTCGATGCCCACTGGTTGCTACCCGCTACCGTGCCCGGGCCGCCCCACCGCTGCCGCCCCGCGTCGCCTTGCCTGGAGCCGCCCTGTGCCGCCTCCTGCCGAAGCTGCCTCGTGCCCGAGGCCGCCAGCTCGGCCGCCTAGCACTGCCCCGTCCCGCCTCGGCCGTACGCCGCTCCGTCGTAGCTGCTTGGCTCCGCGCCGCCTGCCGCCCCACATGGTGCTTATCCGTAGAGAGAGAGAAACCAAGAAAAGGAAAGAAAGAAAGAAAGTTACGGGGCCTACAGGAAGAGATAAGGAAGAGGGGAAAAGGAAAGAAAAATGGAAATGAAAAATAGGTAATAAAAAAGAAATTCATTATCTATTTTTAGAAATTATGATTCACAAATTATATTGGGTAATTGAATATTGTATTATGAAAAATGGAATGAAATATAATGGTAGTTTTTTTGTGAATCAGGGGTTATATTAATAGAGTCACAGTACAACCCATACAATTTTACAAATAAAACCCTGAGAAACTTGGAAAATACACATAGCACCCTCTAAGTTCCAGGCTCTTCCGGTAGCAGCCGCAGCTCCGAACCATCAGATAGCGCTCAAAGCCGAACCCGATCCACCATTAAACTCCGCCGCCGGCGTCAACCCTTGATGAAGCCGCAAAATCCTGCATCTGGAACCTCCACCGCGGTGCAACTTGAACGTTGAATGAACATCGGCCACCAGCGAATATCGGATTTGAGGGGAAAAAAGATCCACCGTCGTCGTACCTGATGATCGGAAGCACACTGCCGGACCACCCTTTCGCACAAAAGGTGATTAACCTCATACCTCTGAAGCCGATGAAGGCGCAGGGGCAGAGACACAAAGGGAGTGCAACACCCTCCCGGTCGGCAGCGACACCACCGGAGGAGAGGTGTTGTCCTCTTATTCATCGACGCGGCGAACCCGTCACCAGCACTCCAAGTTCGAGCATCGATGAAGACGGGCAGGGAGTAGCACCAACGTGCCGCCCCACCAGACTCGAGGAAGACAAACCAGATGGCACCCACGGGAGAAGCACTGAATCACCCTCCCCGCGGTACAACACCGCCACGTGCCTTCCGCCCAGATCTGGCCGACGTAGGAGAAGAAGCACCAAATGTGCCGCCTTGAGAAGGACGTGCGTAAAGGACACCATCATGCCTTCCCCAACGCGCCGCCTCACCGCCTCCCCCACCACCACACAGATCGTTGAATGGAGAACTAAACCTAACCCTAGGAGACCTAAAAACCTAGCCTAAAACCTAGAGACACCGGACGGCGACCCCGTGGCTCCCATCTACCTCCCGCGCCTGGACGACGGCCAGAGGTTGGGGGGAGCCGACGGTGCCACCACCGGAGATTGAGTCACCCTTTCGGGAGAGTCGAGAGAGACCTGAAAGGGAAAGAGTTTGTTTGGTAACAATAAATATAATGGTAGTTGATGTAGTAATTAGGGAGAATAAGTTAGTTGTTAAAAATATAGTAAAATAAGGATGGTAGTTGATATAGAGGATGAATATGGAGTATGAGGAACATAGAAAATCAAGAAATACTATAAAATAAAATATATGGTATAAAAACAAAAAATATTTCTTTACTGTATAGATTTTAGAGGATACTGCTGATAGCATCATAGCCTTAGTTCTCTCGATCGGCAGCGCAGCAGCAGCCCCTCTGTTGCTGCACGATCGAGGCATCAGCGAAATTAGCGCCTCCTAATTCGCCGGGAAAGTAATAAGACCGCTGCGAGCTGATTGGCTTCGTCTCGGGGCATGTGCGGCCCTTGCCTAATTCGATGGGATGGATCTTTCCCCGTCCGGGCACAAGCAACTAGCATAGTTTAAGCAGATACTCCGTACTGTACAGTATACAATAGAGATTATTGTAACTGGTACTCTATATATCACACTACTGTGCCGGTGCTAACATGCAGCCCGACTTACGGTCTCTCCCCGATGCCCGGCTGCCTGGACGTGTCGATGAGTCATACGCCGCGCACTTTCTCTGAGTTAGCGCACCCGCCGGCCGGTTTATTAAACGCTGCCCCGTTTGTACGTCGTTTCTTTCTTTCTTGGAGGTCAAGGCATGGCGCTAGCTGCATTATGCTCCCATCCCATCCCATCGATCTGTCAAGAGGACATGGTATACGATCAAATTATTTGATACTCTCCATCACCGGCCGGGGGAACCCAATTTGTCAGACACAGAACAACGACATGCACTGATGCACCGTCGTCGATCGTACGTCATGGCATCGTCGTACTTACTTCGCCAGCAAACTTTCCAGCGCGATCGAGGTTACGGCCGCCGATCTCTGGCAACTTTGGAAAAAAGAAAATCACCTTGTCTGAATCACGTACGAGTCATGCATGATAGCGACGCCGCCGTGCGACCGACGACACAGGCCAAGCAAATATTCAGCCATCGGCTGTGCACGAAGCTTCTGTGCGATTTCTCCTCGTCGTCCCATTGATTTGTTGTTTCGTGTTGATACCGGTAGTACTAATCAATTGTGTAAAATGAAAGCTCTATAATGCGTGCGTGGCTTGATTTTTCGTCGTAATTCCTGGGACGACGGACCCGTTCGTCGTCGCGGAATATTCTAGCAGACCCATATGCATGCTTGTTACTGCCTCCAACCATTAATGGATACTCTGACGCAAATCTGAAATAGGTTGCGCTTCATAAAAAAAACAAGCCCCAACCGGTAACCCATGCCAATACCTATGGCCCGCATCGCATGTTTTGTAACCCAGTGTTGGTTTTTCTCTTTCATCAACCCACGAGGCCTCGCAAATAGGCGGAGCGGTGATGACCCAATCGATGGAGCTATGGGTTCTTCCTCACGGCGAAGCCACTCGAAGCAGAGCAGCGAGGCCTCATGGGCAAATAGGCATAGCGACAACGACCGAATCGGTGGAGCTACGGGTTCTTCCTCACGGCGACGACCGAGCTCAGCAGGCAAGGTACGTGGTTCTCCTGACCAAATTTTGGCTCCCCATTCCCCCTCCCAACCCCCATTGACGGCGGCCGGATCTTGGTGCCCCTCCCCCTCTCGACTAGATCTTGGTGCCCCTTCCCCCTCTCGGCCAGATCTTGGCGCCCCCCCCCTCTCCCTCGATGAGTGCTGGTGGTGGCGTAGGCTAGCGATGTCGTTGAGTTCTGAGTTGCGTTGCCAGTTTTGTGAAGTTCGATCGAGCTCATGTATTCTTCACTCAACGTATCACTTGTGATAAAATATATGTACTGACTATCACACCATGTATGTTCTTGATTTATGTTTTTACTAATTCTGATTCTCATGAGAAATGTGTATACAACTTTGCAAGCTTGAAGATGGAGAGGACCGAGGAGCTACCGGTGGAATCAATCGAACCAAATGCACTTATGATGCCGCAATCGCAATCACACAAAAACTTGCTCGGAGGAAGGCTGGTTTCACCAAACAGGAGGATCATGTTATTTGCTCCGCCTTTTTGAATGTTAATAAGGATAGCGCCACTGGTATGACACACAAATAATATTGTTCTCATACCACTGCTATAAATTACAATGACCGTTGTTGCAAGAGTAAATCAATCCAGTAGAAGCTACTACAAGCGTTTCCATGAGTACTACATGGAGCACATGCCGGCTGAGTATGAAAGAACTCAAGTTGCGATCCAACACCGATGGTCGAGCATACATAGGGCAATGAGCAAGTTCTGTAGTTTTAAGGCAGTGATCGACCATCGAAATGAGAGTGGGAAGTCAGAGCAAGACCGGGTAAACATTTGAACTTTGTTTTACATTGAGTTGATAGTATATGTTTGTTCTTACATTCACAATGAGATGTTAGATTGATGATGCATGTGTGTTTGTTTTACATATACAGATTGATGATGTTGTGAGATTGTATGAGGAGAATGATCCTTTCTCCTTCCTTCATTGCTGGAAGATACTAGGTAATGAGCAGAAATGGAATGCCAAAGTACAAGAGTTGAGCAGGCCTAGCAAGCAAGCCAGAGGGACGAACAATCAGGAGGTTGAATCAGGTGATGACAATGGGAGTCCTACACAAAGGCCAGAAGGTCAAGACCAACAAAAGAAAAGAAAGAGGAACAAGGGAGCTACAGAGGGTTCAACATCAAGTCCTGCAGTTGATGTGCTACAAAGGATGAATGAAAATAGAAGTAGGATTGAGGAAAAGAAGGAAGAGCATAATTGAGAAGTCATTGCCCGCAAAGATGAAAAAATCAATCTACAGAAATAGATGCTCCAAGTTCAGATGAAAGAAGTGGACATTAGGAAGAAAGAGTCTTTAATTCGTGAGCGAGAATCTGAAGCTTGTCTCATTGCAGCAGAGGCATCTATCATGGGGATGAACTTGGAGAAGGTCCCCTCCTATCTAAAGGCATACTATATCAAAATGCAACATGACAACGCCGGGGATTCGATGGTGGCCCTTTTGATGCCTGGTGTCTGTATTGCTACTCTGTATTATTTTTTATTCTGTTCTGTATTGAACAAGAGTTATAATTTTGTATCTTTAATGTGTATCTATTCTTGTTATGTTCTATATTGGTATGTCCTGGAAAACAGCTTCATATGTATCGACTGATTCTTGACTGATTCTTCACTTAGCTGTTCACAATGCATGCATCATTTACAGAGGAGCTTATTGAATTATAACTTCATACAGAAAAGGTAACATATAACATAGAAGATATCTGCATTTGAAAATTCGCATAAACATACAAGATAACTCTCAGAAATCAGCTTTATGCATTTCCAGTGAAATGGTGAGTATCTTAACTTCACCAGGCTTGGGTTTTTGACAACAGAAACAATAAATGCATCAAGTTCCTATTTATAGAAAAACTCACATTCATACTATGAGTTAACAAAATACATCAAGTTCATCATGGATTAGGTTTGCCCACCATTGGCATCATTACCGTGCATGTCCCAAATGTGATCTATCAAATCCAATTGCAACAGATTACATGTTTATTCATTTCTTATTTTCTCGTATGCCTTAATTAGGTCTCTTATCTCTATAACATACCAGTTCTGGTTTATGGGAGGGTTCACTAGTTCGTAGTCCGGGCCACTCATGGTTCTGGACAACAGGAAGCTCAACTCCATGCTCATCTTCAACAATGAGGTTATGAAGGACAATGCAAGCAGTCATGATGGTATTTAGATCGGCTTGCCGCCATAAATGGCCAGGACAGTGAAGTATCTTGAACCTTGCTCTCAGAACTTCAAATGTTCGCTCAACATCCTTTCTACAAGACTCCTGTCTTTCTGCAAACCACTTTCATTTGTTACCTAACGGGCTGCTAATGCTCTTTATCAAAGTTGCCCAATTAGGTTATATACCATCGGCTAGATAGTAACCCATGTTGTACTCATTGCCATTCAATGTGAAGTTCACAACAGGAGCTCGGGCATTAGCTAAATCATCAAACACAGGTAAACGTGTAACACCCCAGCCACCTCGGGCCTGGCGATCGTTACTCCTAGCAGCCTCCTAGGATCATAGACTAGCCCCACAGACCAACCCTACTCTTTTTTATGTATTTTTATCCTCACTTGTGCACACTCAGAAAAACTTCTTGGTCGATCACCTATCCTGAAATTGCTCCGAGTCAAGCACGCTTAACCCCGGAGTTCTTTGCAGGTGAACTTCTGAAAAAGAAGGTATACCTTGGTGGTATGAGTATTCTATCAATTCTATTAAGCCTTGAGTCAGGATGTCACAATCCACCCTTAGAAGGCGGTCAACCCCAAGCCAGGAGCGTCCCCTCTTGGCCACGTCCATACGTCCAGTACTGACATACGCGTACCATACCTCCAATTAGCAGCATCCGTACCATACTGTGTCCCTCCCAGAGGACCCACGTGTCATGCGTACGTACTCACGTTCATGACCCATACGCTACCGTATCCTTCTCAACTGACTCGTACGCGCCCGTGAAATTGTGAGAGTCGGCTCTGATACCATTTGTAACACCTTAGCTACCCTGGGCATGCTGGTCGTTACTCTTGGCAACCCCCTAGGATCATAGACTAGCTCACAGACCAACCCTACTCTTTTCTGTGTATTTTTGTCCTCACTTGTGCACACCTAGAAAAACTTCTCAGTCGATCACCCATCTTAAAATTGCTCCGAGCCAAGCACGCTTAACCCCAGAGTTCTTTACAGGCGGGCTTCCGGAAAAGAAGGTATACCTTGGTGGTATGAGTATTATATCAATCCTATTAAGCCTTGAGTCAGAATGTCACAGGATGCTATAACACATTAATATTATTGTGTGATCCAGGCATCCCAAAGTATGCATACCATATCCTCAAATCCTTTATGGCCACTGCTTCCAAAATTATTGATGGTTTCCCTTTGTGACTGTGGTACATACCAGCCCATGAGGTCAGACAATTTTCCCACTTCCAATGCATACAATCAATACTGCTGAGCATCCCAGGAAACCCTCTAGCATCATTGCAGGCAAGTATTCGATTTACTTCTTCGACATTGGGTGGCCTCAAGTAATTTGCTGCGTACACTGATATGATCCTAGAGAACTCTTTCAAGCACAGGGGTGGGAGTGGGAGTTGGAGGTTGGAGAGGCCACCGGCGAGCAGGCAATGCTGCAGGTGTCGCTTACCGTCGAGACGTGGAGAGGATGGCGTGGGACATGCAGGTCAGCGAGACCACTGGCGAGCGGGCAACACCGTAGGTGTCGCTTGCCGCTGGGACGCGGAGCAGATGGCACGGGAACTGGAGGTCGAGGAGGCCACCAGCGAGCGGCAAAGATTGCAGCACTCATTCTGCGCCTGACCGGGTGGAGCGATGGAGGGAAAATTTGGTGTTGGCGCCAAAGACTCTGCCAACAATTTTCACCCCGCCATTTTTATGTTCGACGCTAGGTTACATCAGTTGGAATCGATGATTTTTTTAAAGGCTATGCATTTCACTGTGCGTAATCAAAACAGGACGATGCGTTACTGTTTGGGTTAGGCCGGTTGGAGGCAGCCTTAGTGCTGCCGCGTAATTCATACGGAGTACGTGTGTGACGCAGACAGCTAGCTAGTAGTACTACCCGGCGATGCCAACTGCCTAGTAAGTGCGGTGACCTGCAGGACCTGTTCGGTTCCGGGCTTCCGGCCGGGTGGACGAATGGAATCTGCGGCTTTTCACCATCAGCACCAACGCATCACCCGGGTGCATTTCGCAGATCGTCGTCGTCATGCTCGTTTCGATCAGATCGTAGGCTCCACCGACAAATTAAAGCGTCGCGGCCTAACAACACGTCGACGTGCCCACCGCGCGCAACAGAGTTGACGATCGATGGGATTTTGGATGGAGCAAAAGCTGGATAAATTAGAGCAAAACGGGCTATAGCTTTCGCGTGCGCTAAAATATACACTCCTCTTACTTAGCTGTTTGATTCACAACAAGTCAGAGTGGGCCCACTGGCTCCTTGTCGTAGTACCGGTGCCTCTCGTTCATCTTCCCGGCCGCGCGGCCTTGCCATTCCACATATGCCGCCGGTGGTCACGCAGCATCATTCGTTCGTCGTCTGAACAGAAGCGACCCAACGCGAGATCCGATCACACTGCCAGAGAAACATGCAGTTGCGGTTCATACGGGCCATACGCTCTAGTAGTGCTAATAGCACTACTCATCCTATCTAATTATATAGATAAGATCTACTAAATATTATTTAAGTCAAATTTTTAACATGTAAGATATCTACATCAACATCTAATTAGTTCATGTCAC